>LKNJ01001175.1:10755-109635 GCA_002120245.1 Maccullochella peelii
ACTTTGTCATTATGGGGTATTGTGTGTAGAATTTTGAGGACAGAAATGAATTTATTCCATTTTGGAATAAGGCTGTAACATGACAGAATGTGGAAAACGTGAAGCGCTGTGAATACTTTCCAGATGCACTGTATATCTTCTCATCTCAACTGCTGTAACTCGCTATACTTTGGTACAACCAATGCGACTTTATCTTGCCTTCACCTGGTCCAGAATGCTGCTATTAACAAGACTTCCTGCATCACTTTACTGGTTCCCAGTTTTAGAGTTGAATTTAAAATACTATCGTTTGTCTACAAAGCACTGCCTGCTCTTGCTGATCCCAATACTGCACAGCTAGACATCCAAGGTGACTAATTTCATTGAAGCCCACTGTATCATGCAGTGGCGCTCCTCATGACTTTCTCTGCTACCCCTGTATACTGTTTGTCCAAGCATAAGTTTGCCCTAAAAGATAGCCTTAGGGTTAGAAATTGTCAGTAAACTGTGTTGGAATGGTTTATTGTGCTCCTGTGTGTGGCTTAATGTCTCCTCCACCAATATTTGTCTTGCTCACTTTGTGTTGCTTCAGGGTGCCACTCTATGACTTATTGTATGTAGCTGCAAGCAGGTTTTGCCTTCAGCCTTCCCACCCTGGTGTGTAACAGCGGGTGTGTCTAAAGTTGGCATGGTGCTCTGGGGCCTGGAGCTGCGTTGTAATTAAACCTGTCCCCCTGGGTTTGCTTACAGATCTCCCATGGCAGGTCCCTGATTAGAATGTCCCTCTTGCTGCTGCAGATGGATATCTTATATTTCCAAACAGGCAACCCTTGGGAAATACGTTTAGAATGATGATCATGCATTTTGATCATGTATTTTTCAAATGCTATAGGTTTTTTTTTTTTTTTTTAAATAGAGCTTTGGTGCACATATCTGTACTGTTATTGTAGAACTAAAGACATCTTGGCACTTATTCAAGAGGCGTCTTCACTTCTATTGGTTGAGAGATTGATGCATTTACTATGAACCTCAGTGGGTCATTCACACCACAATGTAACATGAGAATCATTAAGGTCACTTGAGTTTAATAGAATTACAACCAAAGGCTGAAGCTCAGCTCAGCCTATGTAGTCTTGTTGCATTTAGGATGAACATAGTGCAATTTGGATTGCTCTCAATCATGGTCTTGTATTAGTTTGATTATGAGTATGCAAAAGTAGTAAGATTCTTCATTTATTGATTGCATGAAATGGATATTGGGTTAACACACTGTAGATCCAGTTTTGACTTGTCTGAAGGACCAAATATATATGAAATATATTGCTAGAATAGTAATGCCGTGCAATTAGTCAACTGAGCTCAGAGACCAAAGATTAATACTGTTGCGTAACACAGTATTAAATGCGTTACTTTCATGTTGAAATACTGTGACTAATATATGGTAAGGAGAAAAGGAAGTGAGTGATCCAAAGTGGTTATGATGTTTTTTGCCATATACTTGACACACTGTACTACTGTGATTCTAGCAGTAGAAAAATCATTGTTATTAAAAAATAGTGTGCGGTGTAAAAATAGTAAGACAATAGGGAAGAGATCTAGAAATGAGAAATTTGGTAATTAAAACATTCTAGTTTCAATAGTGGCCTTCATGCAAAGGAACCTGCACAAAGCTGGTGAATTTGAGGTTACCTTATTGAGACATTTTCATAAAAAGGAGAGAAGAGGAGAAGAGAGGAGTTAGTGGAAGTCTCTGGGAAATTCACACTACACTTGGTCTGATAAAACAGAGTGGAAATGGAGCAGGGAGAGAGAGCATAAACGAGGGAAAGTGCAAAAAGGAGAATGAGATGAGACGAGCGGCCAGGGGGCCTGATGAAGCAGCCGAACAACTCTCACTGGGACATTTTCTTTACTCTCCTGCCGACGCTCTCATTTTAATCAGCCCCTTGAAGTAACTCTCTGCCCCTCTCTGCAGAACTCACATCATTCTGTTGGAGGTTATACTTGCAGTCTTCATGCTTTCTTTATTGCCCTCTATCTCTCCTCATCAGTGCCTCTGGTTATAATTCCTCTGTACACTTCATCTGCTTTATACTCTCAAACTGCAGCATTGTGTACAGTTTCTTTCATATGTCCTGTCATAGAAAAATGTAATGAAAACAAATTACTTTATTCTTTTTTTCTCCTCTCAGTTAATGGTCTCTCCATTCACCTTTATATCGTACCCTGTGTACATCCAATATGTTTGCCTACTAAAATCCTCTTTCTCTATCGTCCTCTCACTCATCTCCTGTCCTCCTATGTGTACAGATGGGCACAAAGAGTAATTATAACATAAAGCTGCCATATGACAACTCAACACCTTAAATGGCATCCTGACAAATAGCTTATCGTGATATTGTGATAAGTGTAATTGCTTTACTTATTTTTTGGGTGGTAGTGTTCTGACTTTGCTGTAAAATGCACTTAAACAACATGACTAATGTTGTCCTTATTTTCAGTTCACATCAGCAAGCTAGCATTAAACATTCAGATATACAGTCAAAATTCTTCTCCCCCATATTTCTTTTCTCTGTACCCACTCAGACAATCAAGCCATCAGACATCGCCACTGTACGAACACTCGGTCGCCCCCCCCACCTCATCATGCGGATCATGGACTGTGTCCTGCTGCTCTTCCAGAGGCGGGTCAACACCGTGAAGATCGACCCAGAGAAGAACTGCAACACACCGTCCTGGCAGGAGTCGCTTAAACTCATGACAGCCGGAAACTTCCTGGGCAGCCTGCAGGTACGCTTTAATTTATGAAGTTGAGATTGAAGTAAAGTATAGATGCTGCAGAAGGCTTGCTCACATATGCCCTAAACTAAATTATATGGGAGATATCTTCGGTAGCCAATAGAGTTAATTTACCATATTAAACATGAAAAAAGGTCAAATCCTTGTACATATATTACTGAAGGACCAGATCCAGCTCCAAGGTATCACATTGAAAGGCGTATCCCTGCTCTTCCATACAAATGCTAAGTTTGAGCTTCTTATGTTTTTTTAAATTAAATCAGAAAACATAAGACGATAATCTTATGTTGGTGGGTATTTACCAAAATAAAATTCTTGCAGCACAAATCTTTATTATAGATTGTTCATTAATGTCCCCAGTGTAAAGTATCTCATTTTAAGATGCTGCAAGTGCTGCTTAGGTGTGTTTCAGTATGCAGCAGAATCACTGCCTGCAGCTTGACTAATCAGTAAATTGTATAATTT
Organism: Maccullochella peelii; assembly: GCA_002120245.1. NCBI lineage: Eukaryota > Metazoa > Chordata > Actinopteri > Centrarchiformes > Percichthyidae > Maccullochella > Maccullochella peelii. Next base: position 13,999 of record LKNJ01001175.1, read on the forward strand.
TTGTACTCACTGATGTTATACTCACTTTTGAATGGATAAAATGATGATAAAATGTTGTTATAGCTACCTGCTCTGTTCAGGGAGGACGTTGACCTCCATGCAGTCTCAATCCTGCAGGCAACAATCACAAAGCATGTCAAAGTATTTTAGAACCATGATATTGGGTATTTTCCTGTTTGCAACAGTAATAATAAGAAGAAGAACAAAGAGACTACAGACTACATTCTTTAAGGTGACAAGGGTATGCTCCTGTACATATGAGCTTAAGAGCTCAGAAGTACAGGTTCGAGCCAATCAGTGTTTAATGCGTTATTTTTATTATTTATAATAGAATTTACAGGAATTCAAAGACAAGGTGGCCAATCAGGATAATGTGTAAAATAGGAACAATCAGTGTGAAGACATCTAATGGTCTTAGATTTTTACTCCCTTATTTGCCTCAACTTGTTCTACTTTTATTCTCCTTACATTTTTCTGTGTATCCATCTTTCTCACCATCTTTTGTCATTTCTATCTCATCTCTCCACCCAACACCACTATATCAAGTCTTTTATCTTGTTCACCTTCTGTATGTTATCGTTTATCTTTTTTTGCTTCCTTGCCTTTTTCTGTCCGTCTTTTTCACCCACTCTTGTACAATATTTTTTCTGCTTCTGAGCTGCTCTGCCTTGTCTTTTCTCTCTTTGTCTTTACCCTTTGTCTGGGTCTCCCACCCCACCTGTCTTTCCTTTTTCTCCTATCAATTCCTCTGCAGCTTTCACTATCTGTTTGACTTTCTGTCTTTGTTTTCATCAATCACCACAGCTCCATTTATCATTTTCTCCTTCTTTTTCTCTAATTTCATATAGTTTTACATTCTTTGTTTTTAAGTAACAGAGGCAGAATGCTTTTTTTATGAGTTACATGTGTAACAAATCAAATCACCCCTCCTCACACACCCCTCCCTTCCACTTTTTCTACCCCTCTTTCTCCTCCACCTTGCAGCAATTCCCCAAAGACACCATTAATGAGGAAATGGTGGAGCTGCTGCTGCCGTATTTTGACATGCCTGACTACAACATTGAGACAGCCAAGAGGGTGTGTGGCAATGTGGCCGGCCTTGCATCTTGGACAAAAGCCATGGCCTCCTTCTTCTCCATCAACAAGGAGGTCTTACCATTGAAGGTAACATGCAGTGTAGTAGATCTAGCACAGTGGTTCCTTGGTGCAGCAGAAAGGTGAAACAGTACTGCATTTTGATGCACCGGTCATCATTACCGGACATATAACAGCAGCACGCACACACACACACACACACAGACACACATCCCCACTCTTCCACTCTGATGAATAAGTAACACTTACGGTGGAGGACAGTGGTTGTGTTTCTGCAGAAAAGCCCCAGACTACAGAAACTGCACAAACATAATAATTCATAAAACTATATAAAAAGGATTAATTCATATTCCCACATTTTGGCAGAAACATTTTGCTGATGGTGCAGGCAATAGAAGTGCCCCAAAATGTCAGACAGAGAGAGAGAGAGAGAGAGTGAGTGTTAGGCTTTTATCTATTAAGATAAAGATTAAATTGGATGCATCTCAAGTTCCCAGGGCCTATTTGAACTTAATCCTGTTAATACAAACCCAAAAGTGGTTCTCCAAAGGCAGACAGATTGTTCATGAAACTCACTGTACCAGCCACAAAGTAGAGTCCTGAGTGGGATAAAGATAAAATCCAAGAGAACATATTAATTATCTGGCAATTTAGATCACCCCCTATAGGGTGCAGTAAAGGTTTGGTTGCTGTGTGTGTGTGTGTGTGTGTGTGTGTGTGTGTGAGTGAACATCAGAAGACTTATTTTAAGATCATAACGTGCTCATCTTTATTTAATACTTGGTCAGTGTTTTGTATATTCATTGGAACGTATTGTTTGCTAATCTTGTTCTTGCCTCAGCAAAAGATAAAAAGTTACACCAATGTAAAGATTTTAAATGAATGAACTTTTAAAACTCTTCTGCCTTTCTATAACAAAACGAAAGGAGACATACTGATTACACCTACAGTAAGGGCTGTGCTTACATCTAAGTGCCTCCTCGCTAAACCCAGTGATTTCATGCAAATGTCCCTTTTTTTTCTAGTTTGTCTTCCTGCCAGTGCAGTCTGTGGATGTCTGATGCCTGACTATGGAGAGAAACTAGTCTCAATATAGTCACAAATGTGCATTAGATGATATACAGATGAAAATTTGTGAGTACCCAAAATTACTTACAAATCATTGCACACATTTGTAAATCTTATTTTTCATGTGTAGATCATGTAATACACATTTGTGACCATATTGAGACTAGTTTCTCTCCATACATGACAATCATCTAAAAGCTTCAACTCGCAGAATGCAGTTATACGTTTGGATTGTGTTCACTATAAGTTGGCCTGATGATCACCTCTGCTTTCCCTTCTCTTATTGTAATGTTCTTTTTTACCTGATTTTCTTCCCCCCTTGTTACCAGGTCTCGTTTTCCTACTTATTTTGCCCTCTGCCACGTCTCATTTTCTCCATCTTGTTTGCACCTTTATGTCTCTGCTCATCCCTGGAGTCATTTTCAAATCACACATCTCTCCTTTAATAGTTTCCCTTATTCCCTCTCTCACTGACTTTCTCCCTTCTCATTCTGTCATTTTCTCCCTCCCTTCTTATTTTCTCTCTTTCACGCTCATAGCCTACAGACACATTCGGTTTATCTTTTATTCTCTACAACCTCCATGAGAACTCTGTGCCTCTCCTCTTTGATCCTGACCTTTTGCTTTAGCGTGGAACACAGCCTGGCAAATTGATTTTCTGGTTTCCATCTGAGTGGCGGCTTCCCTTTAAGCTGGCAAGCCAAACTGCCAGACAGAGATACCAGTTGGACAGACAGACAGGCAGGCAGAAAGACAGGCAGGGATGGTCCTCTCAGATGTCAATAAATATTAAATGAATGCTCCAGACTTCCTCTTCCCCGGGCCACCCAAACACACTCATATGCAAACACACTTAGAGATTTAGAGAAAAGTTGTGAGTATGTCTGTCTTTAAACCTCTTGCAATGCTTTCTCCACAGCCCCATGCAGCTCTACCCGGAAAATATCCTCTCTGCTTTCCCTCTGTTGTCCTCACACTCCCTTTCCTCCTTCCTTGCCCTTCTCATCACCCCTCTATCGCTGTACATTTCCAGTTTCTCTCCATCTCCCTCATTTCCTCTTGCAAATCTCTTTTCTTGCATCTCCAGTTTGACTCTCGAAGATTTGAGGCCCTGCATCTGCACTTGTCTGACATGTCTTTACACTTCTGAAATCTCACTGAAACCAGTTCACCTCTTTACTTACTTATTTTATGCTGTCTGGCATGACCTGAGCCAAAACATGTCCCTGACCATTTTTTTAATTATTTAATCTCTTCTGTTTTTCATAGTGAGTTTCATGCTCTCCAAATACTGTCCCCATTCTTCTTCCCAATAAAACAATAACACTCCTACCACCTTTCCTCTCTCTCTTTTTCTGTCAAATCATCCCCACCTCACCTCATCCAGTCTTTCTTCTCTTTTGTCTTTTCTCTGTCCCTCTCTATTTCTTAGTCCACTCCCTAGAGAACTGACCGGGACCCGTGTAGGCTTTTAACGTCCAATAAAGGCATCACAGATCCCTCTGTCTCTCTCTCTGCCTTTCTGTTTTTAGGCTAACTTGGCAGTGCAGCAGAATCGTCTGGCCATAGCTAATGTGGATCTTCAGAAGGCTCAGGCTGAGCTGGATGCCAAGCAGGCAGAGCTGGATGTGGTACAGGGGGAGTATGAGAAGGCCATGATGGAGAAACAGGTCAATAGCTTTACTTACTTCCTCGAAACACAAATATAAATCAGTTTACCGCACAAACAAAGGAGCAGTGTGTGCTCACAACAATTAAATCATGTGATTTAAAGCAGCTGTGAGATGAATTCTGAAGTGTGCTGCTGCCTCTACACCTGGAGCTTCATGCCATTATCTTTTTATTTGAAAAATGTGGCAAATACGTGAGGCATCAGCTACCTTGCACAAACTGGTGACATTTTTCTCTCTTTTGAGACTAATTAATGAACATCAGGAAACATTATACAGTTGGCTGTTGGCTGAGTTTTAATAGCACATGTCATTGCACCACTTGATCCTGGATCCAAACCGGTGAGCCCATTTTCTTTCTTAACTTGCTGTTCCGTGTGACAGTTTAAATTCATATGGCCGACACGGCTGTCTTTGTGCTTTATTGATTTAATTAATAATTTAATAATGAGATTTCATTCCCCACCTCAGTTCACCGATGTCCTTTCACAGCAGCAGTGCGTTTCTTCATGTGCAGTATATTTCTACGCATAAACACAGGCTAAAACATTTAGTCCATGAATGGAAACAAAATGAGCATTAAAATGTGTGGGATGGCCTTACTTGAGCTAAATGAAGTCTATAATTAGTATCTTTACCTGTACATATTTGTTGAATAAAAGATAATTTCCTAAGCTGATGTTGTGCCACCTGATGCTATTTATAACCAGGCTGTGTGTGTCGAAAGTAGGGTAAAAAAGTTCAACTCCCTGTTGATGTTTTGACATCATTATTATCATTATACAGTATTTTTCAGCGTTTTATCGAATGAGGGCAGCTCATTCGAAGCCTATAAACTGGAATCACAGAGGTGGGCTGTGAATAAATAACAAAACCTGTGCCACTTTTTAAATGAATGCAGCTAACACCAGTGGTACACTGTTACGTGTGTGTGTGTTTGTTTGTGATCATAAGTACTCTGTTCTGTGAGAAATAACAGCATGTAAATGGAACAGTATGTGCATCAACACTCACTGATTAGGAAATCTGGACAGCCCAAACTGACTCTATAATTTTGTGATTAAGACGCAGGGCTGTTCATCTCCAGGGTCCAAAAGCGAGATTGAAGGGCCCGCTGCAGAAGTGTTTTAGGCTCAGACATTTGTGTTGACTTTGAGATGCTTCTTAATTAAGAGAGAGCCTACACCAGAAAGTCTTTAATGATGAAAGAGACATTATTGCTACTCAGCAAAAAACCTCATTATTGCCTGTGAGCAGCTGACTAAAAAGATAATTGTGAGAAATGACTTAAAGGTGCTGTTAAAAAGGAAAGCTTATTTGGGCAGTCAGACAGGTTAAACATACTGACAAGAAAATGCAAATACATCCATTCATCAGGGGTCGCAGGGGTCCAGAGCCTATGTAAGCCTAACCCAGCCCAGTGATAGGCATCTGCATTTCACCTAATGCATGCTCACACATATAGACAGACAACATGCACACCTACAGCAGTTTAGAGTTTCAATTAACCTAACCTGCATGACTTTGGATTGTGGCACCTGGAGGAAACGAGAGAACATGAAAGTATATTTGTCATCAGCTTTATACCAGTGATCCTATGCTGAGTCCTATTGTGCTGGGATTAGAGAGTATCCCAAGTCACAAAGGATCTGATTATGTCACTACTGATACGAACATGCACTTTTTGTCCATATAAACATAATTGAGATTGGTATACATATGCTCAGATGTACAGAGAATACAAGGTGGAATGAGAGTGGATTGGATGGATTGATGAAGAAACAGTTGGAAGGACAGACAGGGCGGCCAAACAGACGCATCAACCTACTGACCTGTTTGTCTGCCCTCCCTTCCCATCAGACACTCCTGGAGGATGCTGAGCGCTGCAGGCACAAGATGCAGACAGCGTCCAGTCTCATCAGTGGCCTCGCTGGCGAGAAGGAGAGATGGACGGAGCAGAGCAAAGAGTTTGCTGCCCAAACCAAACGCCTTGTTGGTGGGTTTCAAAGCAGGCTTCAAAACGTAACTGGTATTCAGAACACTATGGCATCAGAGAGATGTCTCTATAATTTAATGATAATAATTAATAACCATTTCTGTTGGATGATTAAACAAATAAACAAGATACTCTTGGATTACCAGACTAAATGCATAATGACAATAATGCATACTAATAATTACCAACAATGTGGTCAAAATGTTAGTATGTTGACATTTAATTCCTAATGTATTGCTAACATAGTCAAATTTCTCCACTCATTTTTAAGCATTTTTACTTTTTATCGCATTAATATATCCTGCCACAGCATGGGCTGTTTTCTGACTGTGCTGGCATTACTCTTCCAGACTTTTATTAATATTTGATAAGTTACACAAAGCCAGTATTTAAGTATTACATGTACACATAACAACACCTTTGTCTTCTTGTTCCAGGTGACATTCTTCTGGCCACAGCGTTCCTCTCTTACTCCGGCCCCTTCAATCAGGAGTTTCGCAATCTTCTGCTGAGTGACTGGCAGCGGGAGTTGAAGCAGCGTCGCATCCCATTTGGCAACAACCTCAATCTGACAGAGCTGCTCATTGATGCACCCACTGTTAGTGAGTGGAACCTACAGGTCAGTTACCTATTTTGGTGACTACAGCCAACTGAATCTACCGTTTTAGTGCATATTGATTCAGTATATTTAGTAGGTGATAATTCTATACTGTATGTTTACCTAATTTCTAGGATAGGTACTTAGTAGATAGGATTTGCATTGTTCTTTTTCATAACCCAACTGGAAAAGCAGTGTTATGTGTATTATTTATATGGATAACCAGAAACACTACTTGGAAAATGCCTGGATTTAAAGAAATGTGACACTTTCACTATGAAAAATAGTATACCTTCATGTTTTGTCTATTTTCTATGAAGATTTCATATTGCAGTTGCCTAGTAATTATTAAATTATTAATATTAACCTCTGTCTTTGTAGGATAAATGTATGTGTCATGTAAACGTTTGCTACTACTAAATCAAATACTGGATAGTGAAACCGAATTAGTTAAAGTACAGTATTTGAAATAAAAACATATAAATTAGCTGGCATCTGCTTAAATAAACATCAAGATTGATGCTTAACCAGTCATTTGTCTTCCATCTTACAGGGGCTCCCCAATGATGACCTGTCAATTCAGAATGGCATCATTATCACCAAAGCCGCCCGCTTCCCCCTTCTTATTGACCCCCAGACTCAAGGAAAAATCTGGATCAAGAACAAAGAGGCCAGGAATGAGCTTCAGGTTTGGGATTTTTTTTCCATCTGTACATATTGCTTCAAAATATGTGACCTGTGTTTGCTGCTACATTTTTTTAATGAACAATGAGGGCATACCATTTATTAACATTGTACAAGAACAACAATGATGGCCTGCAGTGTGTCAAGTTACTGTTCCTCTGTTTTCATATGTTGCTGTCATTGTTCTGTCATTACCCAAAATTAAAACAAAATAGTGGTTCATAAATAACAGATTCAACTTGAAATAATAGTTCTAGATGCTCAGCTTCTGCAGTGTACTGTTTGCCCTCAAATCCGTTTCATTGCCCAACATGCTTTTCCTTTTGTACAGCGCCTTGACAAAGTACTGCAGAATTCAGTTGTCGTAATAAGACCAGCCAAGGTCACTGGCCTTGTTAGGGCCAATCTCTGAGCCGAGTGAATGCATTCTGCAATCCTATTATGAGTGTCCTAAAGACGCATTTCCCCAAGCAGTGGGTTGAAACCATTTCCACAAGTGACCTCATCAAACCAACTGTATTTATTTTTATAAGGTTTTCTAAAAATGGCTTATCTTAAAAAGTGACTGAGTGTTTGACTAGTCACATTCCCCAGACAGAAGTTGGCCTTCGTATCTTAGGAGGAACGAAGGAGAAGTCAAACGTGTGTCTCCTTCATTTGACTGAATCAGATGCTTCTCTTTGTCTGTCTTATAAATTTGCTCATCAGTCTGTTGGAAACAATGTGATTGCTGCTGCTGTCAGTTAGTTAGGTGATAGCTTAGAAAATCTAAACATTTTTTTATTCTGTGTTACAGACAACTTTAAGTTTAACCCCCTTAAAAACCAGATGGTTGTCAAAAGACAATAAAAATGTCATGTGTGGACACAGGACATTCTCGTAGTTGACCACTGATACAGTAGCTTGATTCAGAATACTTCCAGCTGTCAAATGCATTACATACTGTATTTATGTCACACAATTACCATTTGTTTATATCCATATATTAATAGAGGTCCCATATTCTGATCCCAGATCACCTCACTGAACCATAAGTACTTCAAGAACCACCTGGAAGACAGTTTGTCTCTTGGGCGCCCCCTTTTGATCGAGGATGTAGAGGAGGAGTTGGACCCTGCACTCGACAACATCCTGGAAAAAAACTTCATCAAAACTGGCTCCACTTACAAGGTAACGTGGCAGAAATAACCCTCCTGAGACCCTCAGGAACCAGATGTTTTTGAACCTTGGTTAGTAGAGTGTGAAATGTGCAGGTGTGTTTTGAGCGCCGGGGGGAGGCATGATGGGACTTGGCCAAGTCCCCCTTAACGTGCCAACTGTCCCACCTGTACCGACGCAGGTTGATTTGCTCAAACAAGGGAAAACAAGTCCAGCCCCTGACACTGCACAACATGGGTAGTGCTGGCTGAAGGTGGAGAGGGACTTTGATTTCTCCAACCATGCCAGCTGGAGCACCTGTCCTGAATCATGTTAATTGTCTTGGGACAGATTAAACTATGCTCAGTGACACATACATTTATCCTACAAAGGCAGAGGTTAATATTAATAATTTAAGAATTACTAGGCAACTGCAATATGAAGTCTTCATAGAAAATAGACAAAACATGAAGGTATACTATTTTTCATAGTGAAAGTGTCACATTTCTTTAAATCCAGGCATTTTCCAAGTAGTGTTTCTGGTGCTTGTGCTCATGTTTTATTTATTTTGTGAGATCCATATAAATAATACACACCAGTAGCCAAAAAACATATTTCACAACTTAGACATAGACCAAGGCCAAGTGCAGAAACACATTTTTTGACTGCTGCATATTAAACCCAAAAATTGGCTTCTCTTTTACATTTGTCTCCTTTGTTTGGGTGTTACTATCACTTTAGATGCTCACTCTCCAACATAACCAGGAGACTCAAGGATTTACTTTTGTCTCTTATATTGAGATTGTAAAATATCAGACATGTTACAAGAATTTCATATTGCCAAATGAATTAAACTAAAAAAAAAAAAAAAAAACGTTACTGCTGTGAAAAAAAATGCAGTTGATGGGATCAGTGGTATTATTGGAAAACTAAATTGGTGCAGGTGATTTAGTGACAAGGTAGGTAGTTTTTTCATGTTTTTTAGCAGCTAAGTGTGAGATGAAAAGAGCATTTGAATATCCAGGAAAAACAAATCAGGCCTTAAATATCCACATTAGTGAAGGCATTTAATTAGCACTTAAAGTAAATTCAAATTAAATCTATTAGAGAAACATGATGCTGCCGCATTTAATATCTAACCGCACTCAAACTGATTTCTACCGTGGCCAGCCTAATTAATGAGTTCATAATGAGAGTCTGTCCCATTAAACAAAAATACAGTATACTTATATAGAGGGGCTTACTGCCTTCAAGAAACTACATTTCCTGTTGATGGGAAGTGAAATCCAATATTGTGTAACCAGGAGATATTGTGCCTCCATCCTGCTTAATATCTTTTGCTTTTGCTCTTTTCATTTGTGGCTTGATAGTGAAAACCACTCTGTCTCAGCGTCCTAATTTCCTGAAATGTGCTGTTGGAGTTACATATTTTTAATTTTGAAAACTGGAGAGTTTGAATGGTTCTTAATTTTGTCTGCATTTTATTAGGTAAAATGACAGCCCTGAATCAAGCTGTGAATGTGAATTCTGGGTATTAAAGGGAATATAGAATTGTGCATGACAAGGAAGCACTCTAAATTGTTCTCTCTGCCAATAAAGTGGTGTGAACTTTCAAAAAAGCATTTTTTTTATTGCACACATAAATGTATCTTTTGTGTGTTGCTTGTAAAGATTTGAGCAATAATTTCCATAAAACACAATAGGGAGGTCAGTCAAAATGCATTCTGTTTGTGATCTTTTCTCATCCAGATAACCATGATCTTCAGTTATTGTACTGTACGTCACAACAAGAATGGATCTTTAAATTTGTCATTGCAATCCTTCTCTCACACACACACAGAAAACTATATCATACAGAATATAGGAGGTTGCAAGAAAGAGGCAGAGTGAAAGTCTGCTTGTAGGCATTTCTCTCTCTCTCTCATTATCGCCTCTCAGCTCCTGGCTTCGGCTGGTGCTGGTTATTGAGCAGCTGACACTGCAGCTGCCTCACGTGTGTCAAACAAACACACATGCATGCACTCGCACACACACCAAACATACCATATAACTGCACAACACATGCACACACTCACAGCCTATGGTGATTGCAAGTATGCACGTGTTACATGCAGACAACACATTCAACCAGAAGTCTCTTGGATTCCTAACGAGAGACCCGATTAGAGGTTTCTACACTCTCACCCTCTCCTGAAAAGCTTCAATTTCTGTTAATATCCTGGTGTGAGGAGGAAGTGAAGGTGTCTGCGGCCGACAGCTCCAGGGACAAAACGGCAGATGGATAATTAGAAGTTGTACTGCCATGAGCAATTAAATGCTGATCAGAGCAAACACAAGCACACATCCATGCCACATGTACACACTTGTACAAATATATATATACACACACAAGAAATGTTTCTGAGCAGTTGTATCTGCAAAGCATTTGTTCGCTGACACCAGGATACCTTTATCATGTTTGTCAGTATGGCCTATTCATACATTTTCAAAGACGTCTGCTTAAATTAGTGACTATCATGACAAAGGTGGGATTACTGTATGTGTTATGTTATTGTCTTCTTGAAGTGGTAGAGGGAGGATTTGACCGAATAATCACAACAACTTATTTCCCGCTTATGATACTTATGCATGTGTACAGGTATTTCATGATTTTGTGTTGATAATATAATGAATATGTTGATGGCTAATAAGGATGGGTCTTTCCCTCTCTCACCTACTTCTTGCAGGTTAAAGTGGGTGACAAAGAGGTGGATGTGATGAAGGGCTTCAGGCTGTATGTGACTACCAAGCTGCCTAACCCAGCTTACACCCCTGAGATCAGTGCCCGCACCTCAATCATCGACTTCACCGTCACCATGAGAGGACTGGAGGACCAGCTTCTGGGCAGAGTCATCCTCACAGAAAAACAGGTAGAGTTTCTCTCAAACATTATAGCCACTGTATGGTTTTTTTAGTTGCATATTTAAATTAATTTATGCTGCACTATTACAGTATTTCCAATTATGCAATGATGAAAATTGCTTAGATCCTTATAGCCCTTGGAGACCATTTAAATGCAGGCTCCCAACACCTCCCCCAACTGTGCACCTCATTTTCTCTCTCTAGCAAGCACACACTGTGTGACAATATAGCTGGGAGGTTATTATCACCCTTTGAATATAGAATACCCAATCATTACAGCCCCTGGACACAGACAGTGTGAAGAAACAACCAGACAATGAAAAAAGAGTGTACATATGTACCAATACCAAATATACACACAAAGGCGTCAGGGACTTGATTCATTCATGCTATGCAATTGAAATGCACCCAATGCAGGGGACGCATTTATTGTGACTGTGAAAAGACAAAAGACTGGTGCTACTGTAGAAAGGCCATTGTCTCACTAGTAATGGCTGATCATGAGATGAAGGATGTTTGCTAGATGGGAAAACAGGCTTGTTATCTGTGTACTAAATATGGATTTAATCATGATGGTTGCTGAAGCTAAAACCTGCGTCCAACATCATTATTCAGTTATTTGCTTTCATTTTATGTCACAGCTCCCGTGTGTTCAAAATAATTCATTTGCAGTAATATGAATGACAGCACTCAAGGAAACATTCCTGGGCTTTAAAGCCATTAACACCCAATGCAAACGATAAGATGAGCCCCCTTATTTTCATATAACAGTCAGTTGTCTTGACCATATTAATCTTTACAGTGTAATTACACTTTGTAGAGTTGAAATCAAACACACGCCTGACATTTCCCATCATGGGTTTACTGTGGGTGAATGAGGCTTTGGTTCATGAATTAAAGGAACTGTACTCCTCCAGTTGCATGGAGTGTCAGACTGACATTCCGGGCAGTGGCACTTATTACTGCATGTTACTGCGGTGTTTTACTGTCTCACCTGAGTGCTGAAGCAAGATACAATAATTTCTCAGCTCACTCTTTCTGTTTATTATTTCCTCAGTATTCAGTGGGCTCAAGGGCACTCTGAGAAATTGTATTTGTCCCGTTCTTAGAAGCGCATGAAGACCCATGAAGAGCATTAGACCCAAGCTCATAAATCATTAATCTACAATCACAGTAGCAATATAATTGGTTTAAAACATATCAGTCAGTCTGACAGTAGTGGAAACTTGCTGCTAACAGCATGTAAAGGATGACACTATCATTTGGTCCATCTGTCCAATCTGGTCTGGATAACAAGATAAATGATGTACTTTAGTTTCATCTTGCCCACTCACAGGCCAAAATGTCAACTTCCAGGAACTCATAATCTAAAAGGCATTTAATTTGCTTATCAAATTCATGCCCCCCAGGGGATTTTAATGATCCCATGGCCTTTCCTCTAGCATCACGCTACAGCTTTATAATCTATATGTACTTGTATGTGTGTGTGTGTGTGTGTGTGTTATCTGTGTTATTATTACACCAGGAACTGGAGAAGGAGAGGACAGACCTCTTGGAAGATGTGACATCTAACAAGAGGAAGATGAAGGAACTAGAGGACAACCTCCTCTACCGACTGACCAGCACACAGGCAAGGAAATACATCTAAAACTGTGATATATTAGAAAATGTTTTGAAGTGATGAACAACATTGCCTCTAACTGAATTAGCGATCTGGGCATGTGATTAAAAAAATAAGAACGTACAAAAGTTGCTCCAGACACTGCTACAGTATCCACACTGATGATTCATTCCTGGTGCTTCTTTGCTTTATGAAAGAGCAGTATGAAGAATAGACTGTTGGCGACATTTGCTGGCGAATATGCTTATCTGGAATACATTAAACATTAGCCATTACATTTGTTCCTTGGAAAGAAAGTTGCATAAATGAGGTCAAAATGTGCATCTGTTACAGCCATGTCTCTACTACTGAACTACATTACCATATTGTAGTAATTCCAAAGGATAACAATTGCATTTTCATAATTTTTTCTGACATACAAATATGTGTCTTTGTAGGGTTCATTGGTGGATGATGAGAGTCTGATTCTTGTCCTTGGCAACACCAAGCGCACAGCTGAAGAGGTCACTCAGAAACTACAGATTGCTGCCGAGACCGAGATCCAGATCAATGCTGCCAGGGAGGAGTACCGACCTGGTAGGTCATGACAACGGGTTCAAAGACAGAATTGACACTTTTTTTTTTTTGGTCATTCAGTCAGGTCGGTTACAGTGTGCCTGCCAAGATTAGGTTCAGTCACACAAAACTGATTTATTTTCAGTTTAAGATTCAGCTCAAGCAATGACAAACATGGACACTGTCCAAGAGAAACACATCCCTTTAAAACAGATTTAGTTCATGATAAAAAAAAAATGTCTCAGCGTCGATCTGTATTTCATATGTCTGTAGTAAACAGACAGTCAATGAATTTGATCAAAATTCCTAAATCAGTTTTTTTACTTTTTACAAAATAATGATTTATACGTATATAAACGTGTGTGACAGGACTTTGTGTAAAGATGAAAAGAGACATTTTTTGATCCTTAATAGAGGCCAGAGAGTCAACAGGCACCTTTCAAGAACACAAATACAAATGTGTGCCACTATTATTATTTTGCCAATGCTGTTGGCTGTTTTTGTGTTTGTGTGTTTTTAGTGGCCACCAGGGGCAGCATCCTGTACTTCCTGATCACAGAAATGAGTGTGGTGAACGTCATGTATCAGACCTCTCTGAGACAGTTCCTGGGACTGTTTGACCTTTCTCTGGCTAGGTAAGAATACTCTGGCTTTTGCTGCACACTGTAATGAATTGGTTTCTTTTCTAAGCATGGAGCTCAATGAAAATTATTTTTATAGTGACACCTTTGTCTTGGTTGAAACACACAAAGTCTTTATGCCTACAGAAAGTGATCCTGTGCAACTCCATGTCAGCCTTTGTCTTACAAAACTGGCCTGCAAATGTTGCTAATCTCACTGGGATTTATAAGGTCTCAGTGGGAGATTTGTTTGGGTTATAAGCACCGTCAGTTGGTGCTGCTGTTGAAGTACACTTTCTAGGCGACTGAATGTGATTAGAATGCAGATGTCTGTGATGCTATATCAGCCTTTCCCAAAATACTGATTTCTACAAAGAGCAAGGAAATATCAAATTTACTTCAGACAGCTCATACTGTATAATTCATGTGTCTTAAAGACAGACCGTTCCATTATCTTTCTACTTCTTCCACATTTCCACACAGTAGCTACAGCAGGAAAGAGAACAGTATGATAAATTGGTAAATACAAAAGGGAAAGTCAAATTGCTCATAATTGCCAAAATTGGTCTTTGTCTGTTTCCTCTATCTTCTAGCCATTGATTACAATATATTCCTCTTCATTACACCTTTATAAGACAAACAAGTAGTGTGAAATTTGCCTTCTGAATTAGAAAAAGAAAGCTACCTTTCTTACAGGGTTTATTTTGTTGTTTCTGACTATCTATATACGGGGCAAGCTGTGATTGTGACATTCATAATTTGGAGCTTTGAGGGTGATGTGGAGAGGGTACTACTCAACTACACCACTATACAACAAATCTCGTTTGCATAGCGTCAACAAGTATTGACCATTATTACTTTCACAAAGGTAGTTTTTGTTTCAGGGTAATTGGATTGAATTGCTTTAAATTCAACAGGTGTTCAATTTACTGTATCTACTTCTTGCATGTAAATCAGGTTATAATACAATGTTCAAATGAGGCAATTATTGCCTAATCCTCACCATAAATGTCTGTTTTCCTGTCACTATATCTCATATTTCAGTGTTGCTCCTTACTTGCTACGTATGTGAGAAATCTATGTACTGGGGTGGGGAGAGTTATTGTTGTTTGAAACCTCTTCTACACACACAGCTGAAGGTTAAAGGGAATTATTTTCAGCTTGTTATGTTAAAGGTGGAAGCCACTGAGTCATTGTTGATCCTACAGGTTGAACATTGATACTTTAACTGTAATATTTTTGCTTTTGTTTGCCTCAAAGACGTTGCACTATGCATAAACAGCAAACGACAAACATCAGCTACAGTGACAGACCATTTTAACCAGCCACCCATTGATTTGCCAGCTCCAATAATTACTCGTCAAACAATACAACTGGTTATGTCAATATTCCCAATATCCGTAATGGCTAGAAGAAGCTTTCAGATAATTCATTGTTTCCAAGTGCTACAGACATCCTGAGCCTCACAAACAGCACTGTTTATGTCAGTAAACCAGAAACAGACTGGTCTGTGCTCATTAGGTTAACCAGTCAGACCATGCCAGGATCTTTAGGCTACATTTGATTTGTAGGAGTTAATATTAAATACAAACTGTGTGACATTACAGTATAGCAGGGGGATACGCCGCAAATTTGATGAAACTTTATATGTGACATCTGCTATAAAATTCTACTTAATCAGGTCCTCCAAAAGCCCCATCACCAGCAAACGCATCGCCAACATCATAGAGTTTATGACCTTTGAGGTGTATAAGTACGCAGCACGGGGCCTGTACGAGGAGCACAAGTTCCTCTTCACTTTGCTGCTGACGCTGAAGATCGACATGCAGAGCAACAGGGTCAAACACGAGGAGTTTCTCACACTCATTAAAGGTAAGAGGAAGATGTGAACAATGTGCAGGGTTTATTTGTAAAAGTTCTGTCGTCTTGTTTACTCGTACAGGTGAAAACATGGATTGATTTTTTTAAAAGCTTGCCAGTTGGAGGCGTTCATGTATAGGAATCTCCAACCTTGGAAACACAGCAGCTGCCTTTCGAGCTTCATTCATAAACTACGTTGTCAGAAAGTCAAACCTGGAAAACAACATGCAGATGTGTGAAAAGGATCATATGTATTTAACAGCTGCTTGCATTACAAAGCGAATGTATTTAGCGGACTTCTGAAGATTTACTTTCGAATGCATCACCACAACAATAACATAACCTTTATATAAAGTAAAACCAAGTATGATATTCATTGAGATGAATCACTCTACATTTAAAAAACACTGCAGGTCCATTTACATACTGTAGTAAAATATAGTAAATGGAACCTAATGAATGCCTACAGAGAAAGGAAACATTTTCAAAAATCTAAGAAAAAAAATTATGCTTGGAAAAATAATATATAAACACAATTGTAATGTTCTTTTTTTGTTTGTTTAGTTTTCTATTTGACAAAAGAAGGACAAAAAAGGACCTTCCACGCCTTCAGTCGGTCCTATAACACATATATTTACCCTTCTTCCCTTTTCGAGGCCATCAATGTGCCTGATGTGACATGCTTTGAATCCACATGTGAGCTTGGTCGGAAGTCTCCTCCACCACCGGATTTCTTTCTTCGTCCTCATTGGCTCTCTTTCCAAAGTTTTTCAGCTCCACTGAATGAGCCTGAGGTGTCTGGGACAGAGGGCTCAGCTTTTCATTGATGACCTTTCAAATGTTCTCTGTAAATTTTCTAATTGCTTAAAGGGCCGGGCCAAGTGCACTGGTCTTGCAAGCAACTGCTAGCTCCTCTGCACCTGGTGGGAAGCGGATTTACGGTGCATTTGCTTTTGCTTGATTTTTTTGGTATTTCTTGACGGCATGGTGTCAGAATGACTCAGAAAGTACTCAGCAATGCTCATATGACGATGTCCAATGCGGAAACACTAGAGAGATGATAATTAGCCTGTGAAAATAACTGAAAGGATCAATGCTGTGGTGCAGAGCTCAGCAATGTGTACCATCTGCTACACCGCCATCTTGAAATGCCGTAATGTTCTTTAAAGCTAAACTCCCTGACTTTGTTATCAAGCCCATTAGTTCCCACAAATCCTAAAACTTCCCCCAAGCGCAATGCTGTGAAGTGGTGAGTGTGAAAACATTACGTTGAGCTATGAAGAAATTTCAGAATTTTAGGAATCATTTAGATGCCAGATACCTGCCTCCACTGAGACTGCATTCAAATCTCAACATAATACGAAGAGAAGCTGTGTAAGTGTTGTTGCACAACTATGACTCACCTCAAAACAGCCTCCAGGCCTTTGATAAAGACTGAAATTGCTGCCTACTTTGTTTGTTGTTTTTTTATTCTATATTCATTATTTACTTAGCAGAGATAGATTTTTTTTTTTTTAAAAGCTCATCTCAAGGTTCAAATACATTTCCAACATATTGGTAGTGTAGCAGTTCACTGAATCAGAAATATGGAGTGCGCCTCGCCGCAGGGATAAAAGCCAGCTATAGCAACTGGCAAGGCCAGAAAAGACAGTCTGCTGCATGCATGCAGCTTCACCATCTGTCATCTCCGACCTGCTGAATATGGACTCACAGTACGACTTGTGTATATATTTTTGAAGGTTGTGTTTGCATGTATTTGAAGCACTTATCATTCTCTATTTTTGCATTTAATATATTCTTTTGTACATTCCTCTTCCTGTTTGCGTGTATGTGCACATGTGCGCGCGTGTTTATGGATGTGTGTGTGTTTGTATGTATGTGTATCTTCCAGGAGGTGCATCCCTGGACCTAAAGGCCTGCCCTCAGAAACCAGCTAAATGGATCCTTGACATGACCTGGCTCAACCTTGTAGAGCTCAGCAAACTGTGGCAGTTCTCTGATATACTGAATCAGGTACAACACACACACACACACACACATATATACACATTTGGCAGTGGTCTCTAGGTGCTTATTAAATATTTTTCACAGCTTTCCTTTGCTCTAGTAAGCATGTCAATATCAGTCTCATCATGTCTCGCTTCATCTCTGTCTTTTATACACATCCACACACACACTCATCATGACAGACTGTCACTCACACACATATACACACACCCTTATGGGTGACTGACAGACTGGTGGCTCTCATGGAGGGACAAGCTCAGTGCTCTGTGAAATGAGCTTAGTTTGGAGAAACTTCCAATCAATTACTTTTGGCTGAGCACATGCGCGTGCACACACACACACACACACACACACACACACACACACATATACACACAAACGTGTGTATGTGTGTACACCCTTGTATTCCTTCCAATACACAAATACACGTGTATTTTGTTGTGGATGATTAACAGGGAGAGGTGGATTAACAGTTCTTTGTTTAATGAAATCAGTCTTCTAAGAAGAACAAGGCAAGGATGTTAGCCTGTTCTCTGTCCAAATACAAAAAAAAAAAAAGACGTCAGGCTGCTGCATCACATATCACTAATACACTTAAAATATGCCAGGGTTAAAACATGTGGTCGAGGTTAAATCTGATTACTGACAGCTGCACGTCAATAGCGGTTATACAGTTACCAGGTTATTGCAGTGTAAACGCGATCTCTGATTTCCTGCTTTAACCTGATTTCTCCCAGTATCTGGGTTTCCTGCGTGCATATAAACACAGTGATTAACAGGCATCATGTGATGTCACAGTGTATTTGCATATGTATCGAGCATTCATATCACTTCTTGAAAGCACATGGTGTTTACATGGATTCAATACTATGCTTTCCAGGCAATTTGCTATAAGTACAGTACAAGAAGTGTCAGTTCAGGACCTCACGTTCATAATCATCTGAGTTGCGTGATGCATTCCAGACTTACTTTTGATTTAGCTTTTTTCTTTCTTTTTACTAGTTATAGATTTAATTGTGGGGCTGCTTTGACCAATAATATGTGTGTATCTAAATGTGTTGAAGTATGTGTTGAAATTTTTTCTCCTTCTGTCCAGATTTGATGTAATGGGAAACAATGAAAGGTTTTCTCATGTTTTATCTGTGTGTTCCTGTGTCAGAGCTGTTTTACACATCTCTTTCAGATAAGCTGTAACGAGAAACAGTGGAAGTCATGGTTTGATAAGGAGGCCCCAGAGGAGGAGGTGGTCCCAAACTCCTACGACCAGGCTCTCGACTGTTTTAGACGCCTGCTCCTTATACGCTGCTGGTGTCCTGACAGGACCATCGCACAGGTTAGAAAGGACACATCTGTGTATGTGGTTCTGATGTCTGGATACAAGGATCTGGTGGCAAATCAGCTTCATCACACTACATTTGTTTCCACTTTCATAATGAACAGTATAGGTAGTGTAAGTCCCACGGTAGCTAGGTTGCGTCATAATGCATTTGTATCAGTATGCTGCATAAACTTGAAAGGAATACAGCAGATTAGCATATAGAATATATAGAATAGCATATTCTCAATCAATTGATGGCTCAGGGCTGGAAAAGAGATGCTGGTTTATATAAAAAAATGCACTTGTATTAATGAGACTGTGTTCAGTAAAAATAAAAAGTCTAAAAATCTACAATAATATCTCCCTTGGACAAGTTTTTCCTTGAAGGGAAAAGTGGAATACATTTAGTAAAACAGCTCTCTCTCTCTCTCTCTCTCTCTCTTACTGAACCTGAATATCTACAGTGGCTAATGGACATTCACTTCTTACTGACGGGTAGTTTTCTGGTCCACTGCAAATGAGCCTGGAGTGGAATTTATTTTGTTGCACTCACAAACAGTGTGGCAGTTGTCTTTGTCTGACCTCCGGCAGCAGTCTTTACTGTTGACTGAAAAGAGTAAGCCAGTGAGAAAAAAAAAAAGATCATTTGAACTATTTCCTCAGTTCCCAGCCTTCCAGAAAGGAAATGTATTCCAGTATTTAGTTTTAACTTGGACTGCAATGCTGAACAAGTCTTTTCTCCTAGTGTTTCAACGCTTTGCGTTATGGAGCAGGAAACAAACACATCTACTCTGCCTCATTTCTTTCCCTTTCTCCTCTAGGCCCGTAAATACATAATGGACACAATGGGGGACAAGTACACTGAAGGGGTGATTCTTGACTTGGAGAAGATGTGGGAGGAATCAGACCCACGAACACCTCTCATCTGCTTCCTGTCAATGGGCTCGGATCCAACCGACTCCATCATTGCGCTGGGGAAGAGGCTGAAGATTGAGACCCGATATGTCTCCATGGGACAAGGACAGGAGGTCCACGCCCGCAAGCTTCTGCAGCAGACCATGGCTAATGTGAGTCAGTGGTGTGAGGTTACTGCTATTTCTGCATCATTTGATGTAGCAGCAGAATGGTTGTTTCATGCAACATGTTGAGCGAGGCAGCAAGGTGCTCCATCTCTGAAAAATGTTTAAAATGTCTTTTAAGCTCTCTGATCCCTTACAGACAGACCAATCTTTTCAGAGTTTCTAAGATCTTTTTTTGGGGGGGGTGGAATCTTTACTACATCATCACTTTTGCAGTCACTGATATGGATGATAACCATTACTCTTATTATTTGTCCCCAGGGTGGCTGGGCCTTACTCCAGAACTGCCACCTGGGTCTGGACTTCATGGACGAGCTTATGGACACAGTGACAGAGACAGACTTTGTCCATGACAGCTTCCGCCTTTGGATAACCACAGAGGTCCACAGACATTTCCCCATCACCCTTCTACAGATGTCAATCAAGTTCACCAACGAACCACCACAGGGCCTCAAGGCGGGGCTTAAGAGGACCTATGGAGGTGGGTCCAGTTTCAATCAGTTTAGCTCAGCTTTAAATAAAACATAATTACTCAAAAGTCCAGAATTTCAGAGCAAGGTAAGAGTTGTGAGGCTGTACTAGGAATAAAGATGCACACACCCTGTCCTGAATCAATACAATGCTCCAGCCTGACAACACTGCTAGGCATAAATATGGCAGAAAATAAAATGTCAGACTGCACAGATTGATCCTTAGTTCATCATTACAGGGGGAAGCCATCAGGAGAAAAGATGATAAACAACTGCTTGCTGCTTAATTCAGTGTATCTTACACCCAAGTACCAAAAGCCTGTGAGGTTCATGAAATTTTAAACAAGTACAACTACACACATAGTTTGAGTTTTTATTCATGCTTTAAAGAGGGAGAAAGAGAAGAATATTTAATATGCATTAACCAGCTGCTGTCTTTGCCTGGCTCACATGGAAAAGGGATATGTGAGGTTCCTGAAGAGCAATTGAGAGTCTGGGTACATGCTTATCTTCAGCTCTTGAATCCTAGCTGCAATTAAAAATTGCATTTCTTCATCTGATTAGGAGAAATCACATTTGTTGTGGGCAGTGCATCCAGAATATTAAACTAAATTTTCACGGTGTGCAGATTTTTCCTATATTCCTTCAAAGCAGTGCTTGTTTAGCTCATTTCTTCCCACGTTTACATGTTACAATTCCCAAATGATGTAAGGCTGAACCACCTGGATTTGGGAGAAAGTAATTGAATGTTTTGGAAATCCAATATGTGGATTTAGATGATAAATGCTGCTGATATTATTATGTACAGTAACGTGGGAATTTCACTTTCAGCTGGAATTTTAACTCACTTCACCACACTGTTATCTTCCTGAGCCTGGCAAGATTTCTTTCAAACTTCATTAGAGCTCAGGAAAGCCCTTTGAGATGTTGCCTGTCAGAGATTTCCCAAAAGAGAATTGCCAACTTGCATTATGCTAAGTTAAAAGTGTGCATACATTACTGTATGTGTGTCATACCTGGAGTTTCGGAAATTGCTACATCTTGAAATTTCTTATTTTATTTCTTTAATTTAAAACCAATTAAAAAAAAAAAACTGTTCACTCAGCAAATATGTAAGTAACATTTGTTCCTTCAGATCAAAAGTCACCAGCTTAGAGCTATTCTTTAGTCTTATATTGCTTTTTTATTTTGTCTTTGAAAGGAATTTCTGCACTGGTATTTGTTCCAATGTATTTATTACTTCCAAAGTCTGCTATAGTAGAAGTAACAATCCTTCTGTAGCTGGAAGGCTTTGGATCTCAAAAGCTGGTAGAACCACAGTGATTTTCTGTACATTTGACTTTTAGCCTCACATTGAAGAGAGCTTCTCATATGTTCATCCATGTATCTTTCACCAGGTATAAACCAGGACCTTTTGGATGTCAGTAACATGGTGCAGTGGAAGCCAATGCTGTATGGAGTGGCATTTCTCCACAGCACAGTACAGGAGAGGAGAAAGTATGGACCTCTGGGATGGAACATCCCCTACGAGTTCAACCAGGCCGACTTCAACGCCACTGTCCAGTTTGTTCAGAACCACCTCGATGACATGGACATTAAAAAGGTAGGAGAAGTGAACGTTCTACAGTGTACACCACCATCTTTAACAGCTACCAACAACAGTAAGTCAGTTGAAATAGTTCTGAGTGCAAGTTTCAGAATGATGATGGTTTAAAATGCTGTGTGATTGGCTTTTACTGGTGGAATAAGTGTGCAGCAGGTTGTAGTCTCTTGATCACACATTTTTCCTCTAACTCTCCAGTTTCATATTGAGCAGAAAAAATATGTGTAGTCTTAAAATGTGTGTATAATGTAATGTACTAAATAATGTACTGTGTTAGACTCAGGAAATGCACTTTGTGCATTGCAGAATCATAGTAAAATTTAATGAATCCCCTATTATAAGAGTTAGGATCTCTCATCATTTCTGTGCTCACATAAAATGCATTATGCATTTGAGAACATTGTAATGTGAGCTTGTAATGTAATTGTATATCTGATAAAAAGGAACAAGAAAATGTCCCTCTGGTCCCATTTTTATAGCTAGAGTTGACTAAAACTGAGTCACAAAACAAAGAAATGTGTTTCAGGAAATGTTTTATTTGCAGAACTTTCATGAACATGGCAAACAGAAATAATAACCTAACTGTTAAATAAGTGCATAACATGAGAAAGTACAGTCTACCTTTTCCATGCTGTTTCCAGTCTCCTCACAATACACAATCTTATTTGCTGTCATCTTGTATCACCATTTAATATCTCCTCAGGGTGTGTCCTGGAACACAGTGCGATACATGATCGGAGAGATTCAATACGGCGGCCGTGTGACTGACGACTATGACAAGCACCTCCTCAACACTTTTGCCAAGGTGTGGTTCAGTGAGGACATGTTTGGACCTGCCTTCAACTTCTACAAGGGCTACAGCATCCCGAAATGCTCCAATGTTGACCAGTATCTGACATATATTCAGGTGAGTCCAGGTGGATGACGGTTGATTGTACACACTTGTATCTGGCTTCTACAAATAACAGATTTAAAGGCATTTGTATGACTGGACATTGTGGCTGCAAAAATGTCACTGTCAGTCTTTAATAAGGGTCGCTGTCTTGAGGATTTCATGTATGTTTGTATGTTTGCACGTTTATGCCCTATATTTCTACATTTTTGTTCAAATTCTGCATTTGTCATGTGATGCTGCCTCCGTTTCTTTCTACGCTGTCAGCCTTCAGTGACATCACAAACAGTGAATAGAGGAGGTCTCTGCAGGACGCTGACACACTGTGCTCTTGTCACATCTGTTACAGGCTGCCACGTGTGATATTTAGATAAAATGCAAGCATGCTCATTTCATTACAGATTATGTATGATTTATTAGTGTGCTTGTGTGCTTAACTGGTGGGTTTGTGCGTGTGTGTATGTCTGGGGGCAGTTCCTGAGCTAGTTTCATTAAACCTAGTTTCATTATGATGGATGCTCAGGGCTGCCAGGCTCAGCAAGCTTATTCCTCTGCACCGCCTCTCAAATAGAGAATGACAAACACAGCCTTGGAGAACACACACACAGGCACAACATTCAAACACACACACGTTCACACATCTACATAGACAAAATACACAACAGAACACAATGTTGTCGCTGTGTGTGTTTCCACGCGTCTGTGTATTTAAATGAAATGCAGACAGACAGGAACAAAGCTGAAAATCCCTAAGAGAAAATAAGTGACCACAGCGAAAGGCAAAGGCTATTCTGTCCAGCACCCAGTATGACTCTTTCTTCATCACCTCCCACTTTTCTCTGTGTATTAGCCGGGCTCTCTCCTGATGTTTGACTCTATTTGAATGCACAGTGTGATGGATGTTTGAGGGATAAACGAGCCCATGACGACATAAATCACGAGTGTCTTTATTTCTGCAATGCAAACTCTGAGCTGTTCTCCATCAACAAAGAAATCTGATAATATACAAACAAAACAGTCTGTTTCAGTCAAGGACAAATAAAACTGTTGTCTTTGCTAACACGCAAAGATGGAAACTCATCATGTTCATGTGCTAATTGCAGTTTCACGCCATTACACCATTCTTGATGTGTTAAAGGCAATTAGCATACAACATACTGGATCTGCCTTTGCTTTTGTGTGGCTTTACTTATATTGATCATAATAAAACTTTGTGGAGTTCAAAAGTAAGTTAGAATTTTCCAGTTTTATAACTGTGTTCAGGTTTTTTTTCCTTGATTTTCTTTAGGCTACCTGAACTTGTGAAGAAATAATCAATCATGATATCAGTGAGGGCATAACTCCGCATTGTTTTTTTCCTATGAGACCAGCTGGAAAATTGGTATTGACTGCTACAGAGCACATAGGTGGTACAGCCACCCATCACCATAGAGATGGGAGCTCAGTTTCTAGCAGCAGGACCTTTTGGCGTAGTCGTGGGCCCACTGAGCACAATTAGCCGTGTTTGAGGGTGAGAAGCTGGGGAGTGATGCCATCACTGCACTAGCAATTCATATTAGTTTGTCATATACGTGCTCCATTGGACTGGGAGGGATAGCGTGAATCTCCTGCGAGTTACACCGTAACTCACTGGAGGGTGAAAAGAAGACACTGTGTATCAGAGGAGACGCTTGGCTGTCTTCACTTTACCCTAGCCAACAGTGGCTTGGCAGTGACAAAAATTGTTGTGCGAGGAAATAGGTGTTTGAAACTGAGGGAGAAAAGGGGCAACCAACTCTCAAAACAAATAAACGGCAGCACATAAAAATCTATTCCACATTGTTGGAGACCAAGAAGAGCCCATAAGCTCTGTCAGCCTGTTTCTGCCAGCTACATTTGAGGTGATAAGCTGCTCCGTGGGGACACTAGGGCCCTCTTACAGCTCTTGTTGTGAGAGTACAGTGAATGCATCTTGGCTATTTGTTTCTGAAAATATTTTCACAAATGCTCTGCGAGCCAAAGTGACCTCTGGTTCAATAACCGTTGCTGTTTTTCTTTTACAGGGTCTCCCAGCCTACGACACCCCAGAGGTGTTCGGTCTCCACCCAAACGCAGACATAACCTACCAGAGTAAGCTGGCGAAGGACGTGCTGGACACCATCCTCAGTATTCAGCCTAAAGACAGCTCATCAGGTGGAGGGGAAACCAGAGAGGCTATGGTGTCCAGGCTGGCTGACGACATGCTGGAGAAACTGCCTCCTGACTACGTACCTTTTGAAGTAAGCCTGTGTGTGTGTGTGTGTGTGTGTGTGTGCGCGCATCATGAACAGCCCGAGGGGAGTGAGGGGAGCGAAGCACCATGTGTGCTGTGCAAAGTGGCTGGTGTGGTACAGTCAGAGAAGTGGGATGTGTGTGTTTGAGACGGTGATAGACGGAGAGAGAAGACGACCAGAAATAGAGGGGGTGTGAATGTAGCTGAATCTTGATAGCCTCATTTTATTTTGGGTTTTCGCTCCTTTTTTGTCACTTAAGAGAAAGTGAGGCGAGGAATGTGACTTATCTGAGGCGAGGCGCAAAACTCATCATGGAAAACTTGCCGCTGCACGCCACACCCTGTGTCTGCCACTTCCACTTCCATCTATCTGTCTGTCTGTCTGTCTGTCTGTCTGTCTGTCTATACAGTATATGAAAGCAGTAAACACTAGATTAGCGGCCAAAAATGTATTTTAAATTGAGGGACAATGAGGGAGTTCAACAGAATGAAGGGACATACAGAAATGT
This sequence comes from Maccullochella peelii, assembly GCA_002120245.1. Classification (NCBI taxonomy): domain Eukaryota; kingdom Metazoa; phylum Chordata; class Actinopteri; order Centrarchiformes; family Percichthyidae; genus Maccullochella; species Maccullochella peelii. The sequence goes on from LKNJ01001175.1 coordinate 39,933, forward strand.
TAACATAGAAATAACTGCATTTGTAATAAAAGACAAATCTATAATGGGAAGCATTTTCAAAGAAAATAATTCACAGAATCCATCTCGCATGTTCTTTTCTGTTTTACAATCAGTAACTATAGAAACCTCACATCCTGTGCTCAGTTTGTACCTGAAGCATGTGAAGAGTTTTATTGTTACATTATCCAGATAAGAAAGAGAACAACTTATGCAACACTTCAAAAGTCGCAAATGGAACAAACAAATCTTTTATTTTAAGAAGTTACATGTAGAGTGGAGGTCAAAATGGAACTGTAGTGATTTCAGGTACATGTCCAGCTCGTGAACATGTCTTCCTGTATCAACATTGCAAATCTGTGTGTGCTCATGCATCTTCATTCCGTACATTATTAATTCTTCATAAAGTTTCATCTTATTTGATTCAATGAAATGTAACCAGGTGAGAGAGCGCCTCCAGAAGATGGGTCCCTTCCACCCCATGAACATCTTCCTGCGTCAGGAGATAGATCGGATGAAAAGGGTCCTAGTTCTGGTCCGAAACACCTTGACAGACCTCAAGTTGGCCATCGATGGAACCATCATCATGAGCGAGAATCTGCGGGATGCCCTGGATTGCATGTATGATGCGCGCATTCCTGCACGCTGGAAGAAGGTTGGTTGACAGAATTGGCTTGAATTAAAACATTTAAAATGAACTCAATGTGTCTTGAACGTGAAATCACTCATAGCAGTTCACCTGTAGACTTTGAATTCTTTGGTTTCAGACACATCACAACAAAAGCAGATCAACGCTCTTCATTTCCTGCACTGACCATCTTTTATTCGGTTACTTTTGTCATTTTGTGAGCTTTTTAGTTGGCAATTTGAATGTTTTTTTCTGCTTCACAAACCACAAAATGAGCCTTCCTAATAGGAACAGTCATATTTTAATTCTACTGAAAGCTATTAATGTCCATTGCTTTCAATAACAAGCCATTTTAGGGAGCCTTGAGGCACAATTTAATATCTCAAAGATCTTTTTATGACTTTTTATTGGCCTCATGTAAATCAAAGGGTTACTTGTTTGTTTCCGATAACATCAGATATGTCTTGCTAGCTAAAAGGGAGCTCATCATCATCAGTCAGCCTCTAATTTCTTGTTTAGCCCACACTGATGCTCCTTACCTTTTTTATTTATGTAGTTTATTTTAAAATTTGATCCACAGCACTCACATCCATTTCCGTGATGAATGAAAATGACTCTGCTTCTAACAAACTTAGCAGACGAAATTGCTGGAACATTAATATTGGGGGGGGGAGCAAGAGAAAACAACAAAGAAGTATGACTTGGCATGGCTTTTCCTGTATCTCATATTGGAATTATTCTGTTGGCATTTAAGCCGTGCTCTCACAAACATTACATCATTAGAATAATTTAGATTTGAGTGGCTTCCTGGCTGGGATCCAGAGTATTTCTACCTGCAGTGCTATCTTCTGTCTTTGCCTCCGCTTGTTGTAATGTCATCTTTTTTTTTTTTTTTCTATAATCCTGAATTCTTTCTTTTTCTCTTGCCAAGCGGTGATTCACAATCCATTTTTTCATGTCTCCCTGTCAACTTCTCCTCTGATCCATCTGGTTGACAGTTCCCTGTGCTCCATTGTAGTGTTTTGTTCATGTTGCTGTTAGCCTTTATTTTTCAGGCATCATGGGCCTCCAGCACTCTGGGGTTCTGGTTCACAGAGTTGCTTGAGCGGAACCGGCAGTTCCAGGCTTGGATCTTTGAAGGGCGGCCCAACTGCTTCTGGATGACAGGCTTCTTCAACCCGCAGGGCTTCTTGACAGCCATGAGACAGGTACACACGGCATCAGGCTACCTACCTACTCACCCACCGCAGGGGAGGAGACCAGATGGCACGCAGAGGGAGAAGCAGGCACACGGCCTCATTCACACAAGCATGCATTTACACACACACACACACACACACACACACACACACACACACACACACACACACACACACACACACACACACACACAGTGGCAGGCGAGCAAGAACACACACATTTCTCTGAATACTACAGAGGGATGTTTAACCCTACTTGATTCAGATCTCAAGTCATATCCCTGTTGTTAGGGCTCATTATTCTTTATTATTATTATAAAATCCAGAAATGTATCTAGATTAATATTAAACACTAAAAAACAAAACAAGTGAAAATTGGATGATAATATGCATTTCAGAGCAAGCACTCTTTAGTTAACAATTTATATCTTATAATATATTTATTCTGTATTTTTCTTTCAACTTGAGGCTCAGCTAGCACATTTGCATTTTCTCCCGATTTTTCAATGGAAGCATTTTCTGAGCTGTTCTTGTTACAAGAGAACAATATTAGGTCTGTTAGTGCCTCCACAAGGGAGGTTAATTACTTTTTTTATTCCTGTTAGTCTTTTTTGTTTGCCAGCAGAATAGCTCCAAAACCTTTGATGGATTTCCATGAGGATTGGTGGCATTGAATCTTTTTAACTGAATTTTGGTGGTTTTCCAGGTCTGGTTATCATATACAGTAACACTGAAAATGAGCTGAGATAGAGACCTGAGGGCTGAGGTATGTTGAAAGTCCCAACAAATCAATTTAGTTTGAAATTTAAGTAGTAGTAGGAACAGGAAATCATTTAGCATTGGTGTCAGGTTTTCACACCTGACTTCCTTCTAATTTGATTTATTCCTCTCTGTAGAAAAATCCCGGTTGCATGCTCAGACACACAGAAAATATTGTGGATGCAGATGTCTGTATTTTACTGAGCAGGGATTTGATGGATTACTGTGTTAGTTCCCAAATACAGCCATCATTTCCTCTCACTGAGCTTGTACAGTATACTGCCTTCTCAGGAGAGGCACTGCAGCTTTTGTTGGACCAGTGGCATCACAAACAGATCTGTTGTCTGTGTGTCTTTCCTTTGTATTTGTTATCAATCCCTGTCTGTTCAATTTTGCCCAATAATAATTTTTACAATACTCACATTTCATTTATTTATTGTGCACTCTTCTCTCGCTCTTTGCTCTTTTTGAGTTGTATTGGATTCATTTTCTTTCTGTTCGATGGAGTGCACTTCTCTGCCGTTCTCAGTGCTTTTTCATTGTACCTCTCTATTACAGCCCTGTTATCAAAATTGATTTTTTTTGTGGGGTAACAAATGCCAAATGTCAGCTGTCATTCACGTGTGCTGACGTATCACACTGCCCACATCAATGCCATAACCTGTGGATTTGTCCCTGCACCTGCAGGAGATCACTCGGGCCAACAAGGGCTGGGCCCTGGACCGCATGGTGCTGTGCAACGAGGTGACCAGGTGGATGAAGGACGACGTCACCCAGCCCCCCGCAGAGGGAGTGTATGTCTACGGCCTGTACCTGGAGGGAGCCGGCTGGGACCGCCGCAGCTGCAAACTCATCGACTCCAAGTCCAAAGTCCTCTTCGAGATGATGCCTGTGATCAGGATATACGCTGAGAATAATGGTGAGATTTACAATCTGAGAACATTAGATGGAGGGTGGATTTTGAGGATGTGAATTGCTAAAGCTTTAATCCTCTTTTCTTATCAGGATCAATCTCTCTGGTCTCTCTCTTCTCAACAGTTTCACCCCACGCAGTCACTCTCAAATGGATGGATGTAACATTTAAATGTCAAGCACACTAAGTGCTATTTATTTCGTCTGAGAATAGATTACCAGCAGTATGTGGCACAATGTTTGTTCTGGGTAAAACCAGACTATATCCACGCAGGCAGCAGAGAGACGTGGGCCCCAGTGGACGCCTGTAAGCGAGGCTGCCTGGGAAATTAATTAATGATTCAATGATACGCGTAATGCGGTTTGTTTACACCATGTCCCCTCCCAGCTTTTCGCACATGGAGGCTGCCTGCTGAGTTTGAGTGCGTGTGTGTGTGTGTGTGTGTGTGTGTGTGTGTGTGTCTGTGAAAAGGATGTTGCTGTAAAGACAAGTGGTTGCAAGAGCATCTATGAGTATGTGTGACATGCATGTGTATGTAGGTACATGTGAGAGTCTTGAAAACCCCTCTACTTAATTGTCTCCCTTCAAAGAGATTAGTCTGATCCCTGTGTCTTCATCTCTGAAGACTGACTGTTTGCTTGTGAAAAGTATTGTTGGTTTTTGTGGTAATGGGGGGGGGAGACTGTTGAAGAACACAAGTAGCACTTGTAACTGACAGGCTACCAACTAACCTGCTACCAAGCTGACTGCCTAAAAACCAAAGACCAGTAAGGTGGTGCTGTGGGAACAGTGGGAAATAACCATGTTCTGCTAATCTGAGTTACTGATTCATTTTATCAGACTTTAGATGTTTTGTTGAATACGGCTGGATCTCCCAATGGCATCTCCACACTGATTTAAATATTGAATTGACTTGAAATAGGTATAAACATGTTTAATTATAACCTTAACAAAGACAATTTTGCCAGCTGTTGCTCTGCTTTCTATCAGTTTTCAGTGCGCATCAAGTCACACTTCTCTGTGTTGCAGGTGTGAAGGATTCCCGCCTCTATTCCTGTCCAATCTACAAGAAGCCAGTTAGGACCGACGTGAATTACATCGCAGCTGTAGACCTGAAGACTTCACTTCCTCCAGAATACTGGATCCTACGGGGTGTGGCACTCCTCTGTGACGTCAAGTGATCGTTTCATGTTGAGACACACTGACACACATCTGGTAGGTTAGCCATTAACTTCCCATCAATCATGTGCCCGATGTCCTAGAGTATGCAGGATAAACAGTGGTTACCATGGCTACCACATATGTTTTCAGTGGGACAAAGCCTCATTTCAAAATTTTGGATAGGGCCATGTAGGACTCTTTAGAATAACAGCAACCCCTAACAGTCGCTCCTACAGCGTAGTCCAGCTTAAAGTGACAGAAAGACAGTTTGTCATATGACTGCGCAGCAAATGTCAGGAGTTGAGGTCAAATAATGAATTAAGTTCAGTCAAAACAGGAATGACCAAATTTGAAACATGTCAGTGTTGTCTGTTTCGCTTGAGGTCAAAGAGAGCTGTAATGTAATGACTGAAGGTCGGCTATAAATGTCTCAATTCCTCAGACTCTCGTGTAATTCCAGTATTTTTGGAGTTTGGTCTTCAGCTACCTGTGGATGCAGTGTGTTTGACATGTAATTATGTTTTAGATCAGGACGAAGATGACAGTCTGCCTTTTTGCTCTTATCTGTGTGACGTAATTGTTAAAAATAAATAAATAACTCAAACGATTGATCATAGGCTCTTTCTATTCACATTACAGTAGCCAGTAATCATCTAATCACTATATTGAGTGTGCCTACCCTGGTTGTATCTATTTGTACATTTAATTTAACTGAGATTAAATTGAAATGTTAAGTCTCTTAAATTGGAAACAGCAGTGTAAACACAAACTGTGCTGCATCACTGAACGATTCAACTTTGGCCCTGATAAGTCTAGACATATTGTATCTGTCCATCTGCTCACCAGGGGCATTGCCCAATGTCAAGTATGTACCGCGTTCTACAGGCAAAAACATGTTGAACCAAAGGGGACTAGTTCTAGTCAGGAGCCACATATTGGATTGATGTCATCAACTTATTTGATGGCTGTGATGTAACAGCCTCACACAGACAGGTTTAGATTGATAAAGAGACTATCAGTGCAGTGTGCAGGGATATTTTCATCATCCTGTGCACATCAGTGCACTCCTGTCATGTTAATATGCTTTTAGCTGGTCATTTTTAAAGAACTTTGCAGGCGAATAACACTCAGTAGAACTGAAATACATAGAAATTTTAATTAAGTTTTTACAAAAAACAATAGCATCATCAAAACATCAAAACACTTTTTTGGTAGTATTTTCTTTTGTTACAAAACCACCGTACCATACGCACTCTAAAGCTACCCTGTACACAGATCAGGCTCAGTTTCCCAAATTAAAATCTTGACACTATAATCATCTTTATCCCTTTCTTATTCAGTAGTTTTACTCTTACCTGATTTTTAAATCTGTATGGCTCAGATTTGATCCTCTCAGCCTTGCCTTAACAGCAACAAATACCTGATTTTCCATTTTCAGCAGGCAGTGACAAATCTGACCTATGCCATAAAGACTTAAATAATATTGTTAGTTTTGTGTAAACAGTCAGTGAAGACAAGATGATTAAAGTGCAAAGACAGGACAGTGGGGGAAACTTGGCCCTGCTTGAATATCATAATATATTCATAGATACTTTTTTTTTATGCTTTTCCTTGTATGGACCGCCTGTAAAATACATCCAAGACTGCGTGCTTCTAACAAGGTCGATGGAGTTATGTACACATATGTGTGTCTCCTTGTTGGCTGGCTGTGTTTTTTAAACCGGACCAGCTTCTCCTTTGCAACAGTGGTCATGCAGTTTTTCCTTGTAACATTTGTCCTTTGCTTTCATTCTAATGTCATATCTTCCATCTGTGGCCTTTTGTATCACTTTATAAAAATTTGGTTTAGTTGGGGACACGCAAACTTCCTTATATCCATAACACCAGCATGGCTTTTATATATTACTATTGTTCACTCTGAAATGCTTGTCTTTTGCTCTTCAGGAGGCCTTGATGTGAAAATTGTTTCCCTTCTTCTCACTGTACATCGATTGACATCCAAAATGTTCTGTCCTGTAAAGTGAACAGAATATAGAGCCTGTTTTTGATGCACCTGGTTGAAAGACTCTTTTGTTGCAAAGTGACTGCAACAAGCCTCCCAGAACCAAGTCAGAATACTAATTTAGACCATTTCAGATTCTTCTGTCTGACTGAACTCTGTGGCTTTTCTAGATCCAACATTCAAATGACAATGTATTTCAGGGATTATTGCCTACTTGCTGTACATGCTACACTTACAGTTACATAAGTGACAAAATGTATACTACAGCTGTGGCATAGGTAGCTTGCAATGCAACATTAAAATCAGATTTTTATCCTCCTTGCAGCACAGAACTGATTCCTTTGTGCCTCACACTTTGTTTCAGTTACAACAGCATTAAGAAGATCAAGTCTCCTCCATCTAAAATGAACGTGCGTTCTTTGTGCCTGTGTAAATGCAGCATATTCTGAACCAGTCTTACGGCATTACATTCCCTTGGGACAGTGAGCGGGTCATCTCTGTGTGCACGAAGTAGGTCTTGAGCTCCCCTTTGCCCTTGACGTTGATGATGCCTCTACAAGAGCACATGTAGCCCAGAGTCAGAAGGATGCGACTCGTCTCCTCCGTCACCTACAGGGAGAATCAGATGGGTAACGTCCATTTTGCTTATCTTACACAACAAAATTTAAATTCCTGCTGGCAAACATAGTCGGCTCGCCAAAGGAATACATTTCCAGGAGAGCTGATGAAAAAATATGATGACCATGAACTCTTAAGTTGTATTCTTGGCATTCTGCATCACCAGACCTCTATTATATTTTATCAGAAGAAAATCAGGATGTAAGTTGGATATAAAGTGTTGTCTAAACCATAGACTGTATATAAAGATGGACAGCATGACAGCTCCCCAAAAGTGAAGCCAAAACATCCCGGTTGTCCCCTGGTGGCTGGCTGCAGTATAGGTCATAAATCCCGCCCCCTCCATGTTAGCGGACAGGACATGGGCCAAACTGAAAAGTCAAAGTACACGTCAAATACCGATGGTTTCTGTCATTTAAGGTAGTTCTTATCACGCTGATGTTTGTTCAAGTGTTCGTTTTTCTGATATGTTTGGTTTTAATGTTATTTGATGCTATAAAAAGGGGGTGTCACATCATGATTGACAACGAGAGTGTGCTCGCAGTTGGTTCAGGCGGGTGTATAGGCGGGAACTCGATACTGCAGCTCCACCGCGGATCACTACTGTGCAGACTCTGGCTCCGAATGACGTCACCAGTGCAAGATGGCAGCTTCCGTATCCAGGTTATTTTGGCTTCAGTTTTGTATAGTAGGAGGAAGTGGAGACGCGTCGCCCATCTTTATATACAGTCTATGGTCTACACCCTAACCTTTAGATTAATTTCACACAAGATTACAAAAATACATTTGTCAAGTAGAGCTGCAATCACAGGTGCCTCCACTGTATTTTTTTATCCTACCATTAAGGATTGTAAGAGATAAAGGGCACATCAGTCATCACAGCTTATGCAGAAAATTCAATTTGTAAATTGAAAACTGTAAAATAACACTGCCAGCAAGCAAGGTAGAACTTCTAGCTGTATTTATAAACAACACCAAATGAAAATGTCCTCTATGGGTTTTAAAATTAGGAAACGTCAGTAAAACTATGGAAGCCTATAGGGGACTATATTAAAATGATAATGTAATTCCACAATGGCATTAAAATTTTCCACATATGTATGGGTTATCTGAGTAAAAATTGAAATGCAATAATTCAATTTGCATTTTCACATACTCGTATGGGCATTCTATGATCATATTGAAATGAAAATGGAAAAGCTGTTTGACAGTTAATCTTCAAAGTCCTACCCTACGCTGGGCTGGACTATATTCAAATGCTAATTCAAATTTGAAAATTAACAATGTAACCTGATATTCCATTTGTGCAAGTATTATTTAAGTCACAGCAATTTTCTAACAATTTGAAAATGAAAACGGCATTTGACATTTAGTTTTCAAAGACTTAACCTGCTATAGAATGGACAATATTCAAATGCCATAAGTGAAACAGTGCTCCCAGTCTATTGCATTTACATTTACATGTCACCACCCTCTTTTAGTGTCAAAATGAAAATGAGAATGCAATCTGTCAGTCCTCTCATCAAGGCGGGTCTTTAGTTAGGATGTCACTTCCTCGTTCGGTGACTTCATTAAAATTTAGTAAGAAGAAGTAGTAATTTAGGTCAAATGTAGTAGTAGTAGTAGAAGAAGGGGTTTAAGTACTTGAAAGTAATAAATGTAGTGGAACTTTTTTTTAGCAGTATTTGATGTAATTGAAGTAGTAGTTGAAGTACTTTGGCAGTAGCTGAAGAAGACGAGCAGTATTTCAAGTAGTAGTAAAGTAATTGATGCAGTAGTTGTAGCCTAGTAGTTTGAACATGCTTAAACCAGTCAATGTCCTATAATAATCAAGAAATTAAAAAGTACTATTACATTTAGTACTACTTACAGTACTTCAACTCCTACTACTGCAGTTAGTACTTCTTCAAGTACTTCCGGCTAAAGCAAGCACATTCAAATTTGAATGATGAACCAAGTCACTGAATGGGGAAGTGACTTCCTAACTGAAGAACCGCCTTGATGAGAGGATTGACAGAATGCAACAAAAGAGCGTGGTGACATGTCAATGTAAATGCAATAGACTGGGGGCGCTGTTATTGCTTTTGAATATTGTCCACTGTACCACAGGTTAAGTCTTTGGAAAATAAAATGTCGAATGCGGTCTTCATTTTAAAAAAAATTGCATTTTAACTTTAATTGTGACTTAAATATTGCTTGCACAAATGGAAAATTAGGCTACATTTTAAAAGTTAAATGTCAAACAGCTTTTCAGTTTTTATTTTAATATGGTCATAGAACACCCTATGTGAAAATGAAAATGCGAATTGGATTATTACATTTTCAAGTTTACATTCATTTTAATAAAGTCTCCTACAGGCTTCCATAAATCACATCATCACAGGATGGGAAATATCTGTGTGCTACCTCAACTCAACATTTCTCAATTGTTGCCTCTACATATCTTAAAATCTCAACAGGCAATCTTGGAATGCAATTGAAAGCAGATGGCTCTATCAAATGTGTACAGGCTGTGAAGTGTAATACAGCCCTCTGAAGACTGAATGATTCCCACAGCCACATGCCAGGCAGGTGAAAAACCATTATGTCTTATCAGTGCTCAGGCAGGGTGCGACTGTAAGATTTGAAGATGTCACAAGATGCTGAGATGATGTGATGACCTTGTTGCCATAAACAGACCGAGCAGAGTGAAAAGAGTTTTATCTTTTAAAAATCTGTACTGACACTTAAAACTTATATATACAAAATGAAGCAGTGCTTCAGGCAACTTCAAACACAATGTGATGTTTGACAGATACAGCGAAGGAGAGATTTGTTCTTGAATGCATCACAGAAGATGGTCATGGCTGGCGTTTCAAACAATCCCATGAAACAAAACCCAAACCAACAATGTGTTAGTCCGTCTCAATACTTTGAGACAAACTTACCTGCCCCTGCTTATTCATTCCTTCTGAAGATGTCACAGATATGTGTTTTTAAATAAAAGAGTAATTTCTTAAAGAAAAACTTTGAACTGTAGTTTTTGTCAAACATTATTCAAACAGGCATTTGTTGGGAAATATTTTCAGCTGTGGATTAACATTTACTAGTGAGTACATACATTGGCAGGACAGTGTATGTGGGATTGAGTAAAGGGGAAACCAACTACAGTGGGCAATGGTAGTGAACATGTCACCCAGTGCATCAGTGTGGCTCACTGATGTCTTTAGCTCTATGGAAGAAAACACATTATTAGGCTTTGGCTACACAGACAATACTTGTTAGTAGGATCAAAACATTGTTGGTTTTGGGCTTTTCATCAGATGTGTTGACAATAAGAAAAATCTAGAATATCCCTGAACATATCCCTTAATTACCTGTATTTTTCCTAGGACTCCAGTGCTGTCCATTCTGCTGGCTACATTCACTGTGTTCCCCCAGATATCATATTGTGGCTTCTGGGCTCCAATGACTCCAGCTATCACTGGACCATGGTTAATACCTGACACAGGACACCAAACAATCAGTGAACATTTCAGATGTATCTGAATCATATTTACTCAGTTACTACATTGTCAGATTCTTGTTTTTTGATCTGAATGGGAAATTACAGTACACAGGGCACAGTAATTGGTGCACATTTCAAACATAATGACAGATTGTATTACCTTGCTCATACATTTTTTTTACACATGTTGAATTATGTAACACAAGAAATGTGTTAAGAAGAGACTTTTTTTTAAATAAGTGTAACTAATCAGGAAACAGCAAGCACAAAAATGGTCTTGTTTCTATGATGTCATACTTACTGTCAACAATGTTGTTGGAAATGTATTAAAATCAGTTTTTGATATAACTGGTTAATTATTGAGTGCAGCCAGAGAGCAGCTCCAAAAAGCCATCAGTAGACCTGCTGCTTTCAGAATAAACTAAGCTTTTCACAAGATTTCATGAGAACATGAGATGACGTGGGAAACTAATATAGCTGAACTCTTAATCCCCAACACTCTCAGCACCTCTGCTAAGCAGGTCCTGGCTTTTCACAGCACTGAGATGACACTGGGCCTCTCTTCACTCTGGCTTCAGATTGCTGGAAATTGCAATCTACAGAAGTGCGCAGACAGCACACACAGGAGCATCGCTGGTTTTGTCCAGTCCCAGTGGGTGGGGACTGTATCCCTCTCCGATGGAGCGTTTTAGGCCCGTCTGGAAGCAGCAGGGATGTACAGTCACACGCACGCTGCTGAGTTAATGGAGCATCCCATGCTGCGATCTTCAGACAGTTTGAAGGTATCGAACTCTGACTCTTACCGCACGCAGGGAGCTGGGACCTGCCCGCGTGCTTTCCTCTACAATTCTCCCTCACCTCTTTAGACTGTCTCTTGCTCTCTCACTCTGCTGTTATGTTGCATGACTATACCTATGTTTTGCTGCAAATGTTTTATTTTCTTATTATTTAAACTAGTACCTGTATCTCTCTCTCTGTTTCTGTCAAGATAATGAAATTACCCCCACAGCATACTGGTGCTCTAAAAATAGGAAAAAAAGCATAAGGCATAAAAGCTACACATCTAAGTCAGTAAACAACATATCAACAATTAGTCTCCATTCAAAACCCTGTTCTATATATCGATATATCATCTCTGCCAATACAAGAACAGGTCTGTAAGGGTTGTAACTCAGGGATATTGTCGTGCGCTCATATTTCATCTCTATCTGCTGCATATTGATGTCTGTCAGACAACAGTTGACAAACAAAGTTGCTTCCCCGCTCCTGAATTCTATTATATTTAGAGTACTTCATAGTTTCCATTATCACTATGTGCTCAGCAACTTTGACAAACCAAAAGGTAAAATGATAGTGAATTCACAGTGCAGTCATTTTTTTAAAAAATGTTATGGTACGACAGGCAAAATGCAGTGTAAGTTTTTAGAAGACAAAAAAATAAAATAAAAAATGTTGAACTCGCTCTCAAAGCACTTTGCTTTTAAATGTAGCTTTCGTGTGTAACTCACCAACTCGGAGTTTGAAGTCATTGAAGGAGTGTTTGTTGATAACATCCAGCTTCCCCACCAAGGCAAATGCAAACTCTAACATGGTCCCTATGTGCATGTACTGTCTGTCATGCTCCTGGGGAAACAGTGAGGAACACAACCAGTAACACATTCACTTCTAGTTAAATGATTGTGTTAGATGATGTGATTTTGCTGCAGTCGCACATACATCTGCAGAGAGGTGATGTCAAAGACTTGGGGAAGTAGATGTGATGTTTGACTCTCTTAACAAAAATGACTGAGTATGATTTTAATGTTGTGTGTGATGAGCCTACCTGTGCTGGGTATTCAGGCCCAGGTGATGCATTCAGCCCAGTGGCAGCCATGTAAGTGCTGCCAATGGTCTTGATCTTTTCCACACCGCTGAATTTAGGTTTGGACAGCAACTACACACACAAATACAAACACAATCCACACAACAGCTAAACCAAATGAGACATGAGTTTATGGCAGAAGCGACAGCTTATGCTGTCATTTTTAGATGATGCATGTACATCCATATGCATATAAGGACAGAATTTGATTATTTATGCAGTTTGTAAGAAGCATTACTGTGTTCTCTTTTTTTCCCCTGTCACTGCCACTGAAAGCCTCTCAGAAAATTCAGATACTATAAACAAGAGGTTATAGCTTGCGTATGAGACACATAGTTCAGTGTCTAATCGCATAGTATTTGAAAATCACTGAAACCTACTGGAAAGGATAGCATTATTATAGTTTGTGTCTAGCATTCGTGGTGCATGTGCAGGATATTGTGAAGGTTGCAAGGGTTATTTACCTCATCAAAATCAGCAATGATTTCGTTGAGGAGCCTGAGGCACTCTAATCCTTCTTTGTTGACATCAGATTCGGTGTAGAACTCTTTAAAGTCTGGGATGGAGGCGAACATGACACATACCAGGTCATAGGACTGGTGGTACAGATCCTGCAAACACAAAAAACAGGGGACAGAATACAGATGTTAGCCTGGACAGCTGCAAAACAATGTCCTAAAATTGATAAATCACAGACTTCTTAACATGGATGAAATACAGATGACTGAAGATTCTGATATATTATTTCAAGCTAATCATGATAAACAAATGTCCAATTTGAAACGTGAGAGTTTTCGGTGTGTATTGGAGCTTAAAAATACTTGACAGTATTCTTCAGTGGGATAACTGAGGCAGACAAATCAAAGTAGGCAAACCACCATCCAAATAACAGTGACTCTAAAATCCATTTCACCAGCAATTTGTTCCTGGATCCTGTTCAAGTGCAGGAATAGAGCAAATGATGCTGACTTCATTCTGAATTTTTGCAGCAAAAGCAGCAATCCATACTTAAATTCCCATGACCTCCAAGATACCATGTCCTCTAAACTTCCTAAGATGTAAAACTTTACTTTTCAGTTCACACAGTGAGAAACACTCGGGGGATATAACAGGATTCAGAATGATGAATGAGAAAATCTCACAGGCAAGTGAGCAAATTCACCTAGAATGTGCCTCCCGATGTTTTGTTATCATTATAGGTAATTTTTAGCCACTTTCATTTAAATTTTGAACGACTTACTACCTGAATATTTGGACTGACTATCTCGAAAACAGCCAGTGACTAAATTTACAGTGCTTTCCATTCACCACAAAACACTTTTTTTAATGTCCTTTTTACAACTTTACTACTATATTGTACACTCTTGGATGGTTCACATTTTCTGCATAAACTCTTGAATTATACATCGCATTGGCTAAATATAAAACCTTACTAAAATATCCAATGTATGTCTTAATATCAATACCCCTTATGGTTTTTAAGTGGATGAAAATCAGCATAATCAGAAGCAAAGAAATAAAACGTACATATTTCAGATCTATTGTATTGACTTGAAACATGGATCATCTTTGAGATGAGCTGCTTTTGCAATGCCTCATCAGAGCTAATGAATGTAATGGATCTTGGCATATAGCCACTGGCACTAAAAGACCTCTGTAAAACCACAATACATCAGTCCTCCAGCCGTTTGTCAGAACAGAACTTACATGATCCTTCATATCTCTAATGAAAAGACAACAATATAAATGAATAAATAAATAAACCTACCTCATTCTTCCAGTTGCGTGCCAGGAAATGTTCTGCAACGTGTGCAGGCAGGACATTCTCCAACAAAACCCGGTTGAGGTTCTCCATCGTTTCAATCTCCTCACACTCCTTCTTGAACTTGTTCTTCCACAGAAAGTCTAACCTACAGTAATATTCATTCTGTTACAAGAGGACACAGAGGTGAAGAGTCTGAAGGTACAGCTGTACAGCTTGCTTCCATCAAGTCACAGAGAAAACAGACAGCTACAAGTGGGGATTCCAGCAAGGCTTAAAGACAGAAAAGAACGGGCTACATTTGCAAAAAAAAAAAAAAAAAAATCATACAAAGTCCATCAAGAAAGACAGAAATACAGTGATATATACGGCTTTGGTTAAATCACATAAATGAAAAGCTACAAAAACATGATTGCTTTACCAGCACTACATTAACAAGACTTTTCAAAGAACACAGCATAAGGCAAGACAGAGTAAAATGTTGCAGGGAAGGTGAGGAATGACTTTCTTTAGTGACAATATTGTAGGTACAATTTTTAACGAGACATTTCATTTTCTTTTATATTATGTGAAGCGCTCACAGCTCAGGTGCTCTACGATGAGTCTATCAAATCGGTTCATCGTGTACTGCTCAGGAACAGGCTTAAATAGTGATATGAGTCAATATTAGAAATATAATAACGTTACAGTCGGAGAGAAAGAGACAGGGTGGTACAAAGACAAAGTGTGTCTGAGCGGGTATTAATAAATGGCATCTGTTATTTTTGCTGTACAGACGGTTACACCTGGTGCCTTGTCACTGAGCCGGGGACATCAGTAATTTGTCTTTTTGCTACATTTATTATCCAGTCAAACTCAATATACTCAATGTTCATGTCTAGATTTGTGGCTCTATATCAAAATCCAGCATCATTTATTGCAGGAAGCGTATTAACACATTTGGTGAGACAGTAGGCCTCAAGCATTAACAGGAACAGAAGTGCCCAATGGGAATTTATAGTGTGTCAACAGTTGTGGAAAATAACCCTTTTATATCTATTTAAATCACACTAAATAATGCATCGAAAACATACAGTGTACTGTGATGTCTAACAAGTGTCCCTGCACCACATTTGAACTGTCCAATTAATTTATTTGTGGGTGTAGTATGAGTTTAGCGGTGGTGCAGGATGCATGTTGTAAAAGGTGTTGCTTTTGCTTTCACCTGTTATATCCACTCATGTAGTCAGTATGCTTTTTGTGGACACAGATCAGTCCCCACAGGGAAAAGGAGTGTGGAGCAACCGTGCTGTTATTTTAGTACACAGTAGGGCTCAGGGGGTCAGCTGCATCCCATTTAATGATAAGCTCTGATATAAAACAGAAATATAATTCTACCCATGTCTTCTCTCACTGACAGAGAGAAGATGGACACTTCAAGTCCATTCTACACCATACAAATAAAGTATGCATGCACATTTAAACACTGCTAATGTACTATATGGCCTACATGTACTGTGTTATTACTGGATGTTAGCATTAGCTTAGAGTAAAAATGCAATCTGTTTTATCAAAATGTAAAGAGTGTTATGCCGGGTTGACTGCTGTTACTTCAAATACATGAAGCTGATGTTACTAGCTAAGACTGCACTGTAGCTCCAGAGCACAGTAGTGCCCCAGTTCTGGGTCACTCCCAAGCACAGTAAGTACCCTGCAGTGTAGCATAACCCTAAAACAGCCAGACTAAGAAGCATACAACTCTCCAGAATGACCAGTATTTGGTCCCTGCATCTCCTGGCATTGCTTCTCGAGAAGCCGGGCAGTGCATCAAACTCAATTGTGTTCATGCGTGGGAGACCATTAAGGTTAAAAAAAGAGACCACGGGATCATGGAATCCCTCAACAGGAGGGATGTGAAAGGTATGTAGAAGATATAGCATGAGCTTCTCTCAATGCAGTCTTCACCTTTCACAGGCCAACAGACTAAGTTAGCAGCGACAAAGAGCATAGTAGATGGCAAAATAGACGTAAGAGCAAAGCTGAAAACTAAATTCTTTCAGAGCTGTGAAGGTGACAAGACAGACGATAACGTCATTCGAACTATTACAGTGTGGACTTACCTGTCTGGCAAGCACAAGCAGAGTGATGAAGAAGATAAAGAGGGAGATAGAGCCCATAGTCTTCAGGTCTTTGAGAACTCCTGGTCTTGAAGGGCAGAGAAAAAAGGAAGAATGTGTTTGTGTGTGGAGAAAGAGAGAGACGACAGGAAAAGATAAAGACAGAGATAAAGAGTGAAAAGTGACAAAACAAAAAAGATCAAAGTAAAGGAGGGGGTGAACAAGTAAAAGAGAGAGATGCGAGTAAGAACATTTAATTAAAAATTGAGATTGCAATCAGCAGTCTGTAACATGTGTCACATGATTGGTTAGCAGACCATTTTACTCCAAGCTGTCACTCGGTTAAGACTGTCATTTCTGTTTTGCTGTGACAAGAGCTTGTTTACCATTTGCATTCCAGTGGCTGAGCTTCCCTGCCGGGGTGCATTCACAAGAAACGTTTCTCGAGAAGCAATAAACAATGAGATAGTGTTCACGATCTGCCAAGATTTAGCACTATGAAAACACTTCAAGCTGTTTCCACCATCAGAACCCTAAAAATAGAACACCTGTCCAGGGCAGAATTAGGCAATCAAGCTGCAGCTATGTATGCATGCACAGTATTGTACTGTGCATGCACCTATAGTTTGCTCTGGTCCGAATCAGCTGATGAGTTTGTAAACTTGGAGCGTCCCCCCCCCCGGTTCGGTTTCTTTCCACACAGTGAAAAATCCAAGCGAACTAATATGCATCACTACAAAGCTCGTGAGAACGTTCACTCCACTTATTGGTCAAATGTGTCTGGGGCGGGAGCAAGAAAGTAAATATGGTCCTGTGTTCTGGACTAGTGCATATTTCTGTGAGAGAAACACTGCTGGTTCATTCTCTGGCTAGTTGCTACTACTAGATACAGTTTGCGTGCTTTGCTGCATCCCAGAATGTAAAGCACACCTGGCAGGAGCCGTTTAGCTCGAACTTGTGGAGTATACCACGTAGTTGGGTCAGATCACGTTCCCACCACAAATAAACTGCTCCAGAGTTCGTTTGGAACCGGACCGAGACCACCTCCTCCAAAGGGTCTCGGTACCGTTGTTTTGGTCCGCACCCGAGTTCACACCTGCCAAAATGAACTGCACTAAATGGGCAAATGCACCAGGAATCGTTCTAACCGAACCAAACAGGTAAGGCGTGAAAACCCTTACGCCCTAAATCTACAATGATACAGATTTTTCTTCATAGCAGTGAAGTCTGGCCGTCCCTATTGAAATTCTGAATGTGTGAGGACTCAAACACTGTTGCATCCTAATTTCTGAAAGCACATTTTGCATATTAATGGACTCTTTCTCTTATCTAGGGCAGAGCTCAGCAGACAACAGAGAAAACAGCCTGCAAGTTCTGCACTCGTCTGGTTCATTATCTAATCAATGGCATTGACTGAGGACACCGTTTCACATGAAGACAAATCAGAGATGGAAAGCACACAAACAGGAAGCATAATTTCATTTTGTTTCTGATGAAAACTCTTAATAGTGATAAAGAGTTTTACATCTACAGAAATGACCAAAGCGTTTCAATTTGTCAATTCTACACTAAACACTTTCCCATTTTGTATTACTGCAGACCAAAGCTGTGTGAAATTTATGTGCTTAGCAGGAGGGAAAAGTCCTTAAAAATCACATTATGCTATTTCGATTGCTTTGGACGGGAAAGTCAATAACCAAAAAGACAACTGCCTTCCTCTGCTGGAAATCAGACAACTTATGGCCTATTCGCACAGGACTAGAATTACCAGGGGACCTCATGTGATTTAGAAATTACCCCCAAGGATATGTTGTCAAGTCTCTGCGCAACATTCGCTTCCTGAACGACAAGAGCTGCTAAGAAGAAAAACAGACATTGTATGTGCGAAGAGACAGTGTAATTGTTGTGTGGGGGTTAACTACATTACCAAAAGCAATTTGGTGCACAACCACACTGTTTGGGAAAATATTCACAGAGACCTCTTGCTCTGGTGCCCGTCTGTACAGGACTTTGGATGCTGTCAAAACTTTCATTTAAAATTGCCAACGTAGCCTCCATAATTCTCAACCAGGAAAGAGGCGTGGAGAAAACAAAAGATCTTGCAAAAAAAAAAAAAGAGATGCCGTGTTGGGGAAATATTAGGTAATTTGAAGTGGAATTTTTACTTTACAAATTACAAACATGGCACATTCAAGATCACAGACGACCTCTGCAATTATTACCAATTACTAGAGGTCCCCAGGTAATACTAGTCTGATGCGGGCTTTAGACTTGAACTGATGAGTTGACCATCGGGTGACACTTTTTTTGGAATTTGTCTACCAACAATAAATCAGTGATGGACGCTACAGGCTCCAAGAAGTTTTGTTTTGGATATTACATCCAAAAGACATTTATTTGCAAGGAGGGCTTCCAGTAATGAATCAGACAATCTAATTTCCCAGTAGAACCGAAATGGGTGCTGTCATAATTTCCAAAGACTTATTCCATTATTTTCTGTATATGGAGCAACTCCAGGATTTGTCTGTAGATGATGTCATCACTACAGTCTCTCTTGGCTGATCTGTTTAAGGAGAATGGACCTTTTTTAGACTAGAATTTCCTTTAGAAAATTATAATTATAAAGAATTGTAAAGAAAAGCAACCAACCGATATTTTGGGATCTATCATTTTCTGCTGTCTTACCCAATGTCAGATGTGATTGATTAAAATTTTGTCTGTGTGTATCCAGTGACCAGAGACAGGTTAGTCCAGCATTCCAAAATCTATAAAGCGGTCTCATGTACATGTTATCTCTATTTAACGTGTAGAATTAGAAACGCAAGAACCAGACATTGTAGCTTTAACAGCAGTTAAGGCTTTGGAGCTGTTAATTGAACACTTGGTGCAGTAACAGCATGCAGCATCTTATTAAGTCTCATCCTGACAACAGGGAGGCCAGGTTTGCACACTGATGATGTAACTCTGTCAAGAAACGCAGGTGGTACTGAATGTACTGATATAAATTTAATGTATAAAAAGGTCAATTTTCTTCTTTCCACTAAATGACATATAAAAATGCATGGATTTAACATGTGGATATTTCAGGCACAGAATTAAAAACAGCTAAGGGATCAACACTGATCTGTTGCACTATTCATAGATATCTGTGAGTTTAGTCATATACCGACACAGCTCAGGACATTTTATAATAATGTAGGGGGTTAATGAGTATTTGATACAATAGCAGAGGCTAATATAAGAATAGTATGGACACTTACCAATGTAGGCCAACTTTGTAATACACCAAACTTCCAGCCTTATGTCAACATCTTATTACATTAAACTCCCTTTTTCCATTGAGCAGTTTTTCCAGCAGTCCAACTCTCCATGGTATATTGCTGTCAAATCATCTCACGAAGCAAAAAAGCACATTGATCACATAGGCCCTGAGGAGTGCTTTCTATCAAGCATATGTCACTGCTTGGCCTTACTGCACTTGCCTCAACTTGGCATGTAATGTGTTAACATATCCATGGGCAAGACTTCTCTCTTATAATGTCTCAAATAAACTGGTTTCATTCCTTATTACCTCATTATGCTGTTCATCCTTATTAAGCAGCTAATTCCATGAGCTGTTGGCAACAGAGGAGGCTGTGGGAATGTGGTGTGGAATATAAAATGGAGTCAATGCACTAAGAGGGAAGCACAGTTGGGTCAGTGTGGGTAAATGACAGTAGCATGTGGGAAACATATTCATGGGAACTAATGACTAGAAACTACTTATGGTCCATGCTTAATCATAGATCAGAATTAGCAACTTGTACTTGAGTATTGGCCAACTGGTGCATTTCAGTTGTCTGTTTGTCTACCAAGACTGATGATGCTGTTTACTAGTTATTCTGATTTTATTGGTGTTTCCAACTGTTACCAAGATGTAATAAGCTATGAGAAAATACCGTTAAATTCTCCAGCTGTTGCTGATCATTACCACACACTATTATTTTGCGTGTCAATGTCTGTGTTTGGTTGACAGCAGCTGGGGCAGGCTGCCAGAGTGTCGGTGTTACACTGTAGGGAACGAAAGACAAAGTAAACAAACTTGCAGAAATGGGCAGACAGCCGCTGTTGAAGTGGTATTGAAGAGCAGGTTCACACAAGCATCTGACCGAACCAAAGTGACATTTGCAGGTACGTTTACATGCTGTTTGATGTGCTGCAGCTGAGCAGCTAATAAGCCATCTAGCCTGCAAAATGGCATGAGCCGTACACTTTACAGGTGAATGTTTGTTTGGTGGCTCGTCCAACAAAGCCAAGGTGCAGGACAAGATGTGCGTTCATGTTTGTAAGTTAGATAAGGAGACTTTAGCAGGGAAGTTAATATGGTTGTTGTTCAGAATCTGTGGCGCTCGTGTTGTCTAACTGCTGTCTGGATCAGTGTGCCCATCTGCTCTGCCTATGATAGAATGCTGACGTTACTGCTTGATGCATTATTTTATTGGCTGTATCGAAATAAGGTATCTACGCAGGTGGTAATTTGACAGTATTCAATCAATTACTGTAATGCAATACTACAGGGCGACATCATGAAACCAAAAAATCTAAAATATAAATTTCTCTCTTTTAGTTTCACACAACTGATTTACAGAGCAGATTTCAGCTGGACTTAAAAAGATAAAGATTGTTGATTATATATTTCAAATAATAAGGAGTACTGTGGTTCCTTTATACTCTCAATAGCTACTTACTAAAGATACAATACACCTGCAGTGAAATTTCTAAAGATAGCCTACTGTCATTAAATCTGAATCATTAAAGAGACTTGTACATGACTTGGACTGTAACTCAAACACTTGAGACTTCACTAGGATACTGCCTGTAAGTACCTTGGAATTTTGACTCTGACATGGCATTGACCGTATAGGAAAGAAGTGCTCTCTCTTTCCACTAAAGCTAGAGGGAAAACACTGACTTCATGCAAAGTGATTGGACCTCACTGCTGAGAGAGTGCATGTATGGGATTATGAACACTTTGCTTTTTGGTTTAATCAGTCTAACCAGGTGTTACTGGATATTGTCACGATTTGCTGTTATTGCAAGCGACACCGTTAACTGACCTACCTATATGTAAAGGTAGAGGTGAGAGGACTGGAAAATTACGTTTTACAATGTTGAAAGGTCAATTACTTTCTGTTTCTGTTCTCTGAGCGGCAGGACACACTGACTGTGCCGTTTGCTGACAGGAAATCACCCACACCAAGTATTGAAACTCAGTTGTTTACATTTAGTGTATATTTATATTTAACTCGTCTGATCTTTGCTGTCATCAGGTGGTCAAATAGAGAGAATAAAAACTTGGTAATTAGGAATACTATTCGTGATGCAGTATATAGCTGTATATAGTTGTGCCAATTGTGACTCTGAAAGCAGGAATTAGTTGAAATAATGCAGGCTATAGTCTGTGTGTGGATTACACCAAAATGATTCAGATGGAGAATGATTGGACCTCTAAGTTTTATTTACTATATTTGTTCTTATATTTTAACTTTTGATCTACATTTATTCAGTTACTCAAGCTTTACTGCTCAATACTTGTGTTTAATTAATCAAAGTAATTAAAGTACTTAAAGTACTTAAGGGGAAGTTTATGGTTGAAGTTAATTCAAGTTTAATTTGTTGTTGAAGTTGTAGATGTGTGTGAACTATTTAACCACTGTAGACTGCTACATTTTACATGCCTTACTTTCCACAAGCTACTTGATCCAAATAGTGGAGGTCCTGGTTCAAAACTATTAAGTCAATAAGCTTAAATTATCAATATGATATGAAAGAAAGAGTAACTGGGAGAGTGGGACTCCTGAAATTGATGTGATGAGAACTGCTAAATTTGTTGTTGGAGTTGTTGGAACTAGATACTCAGTCCACTCTGAATGTACAGTGCAGTCAAATGCAAAAGAAGTGCAAGAGGTAAACGGAAGTGTGATGTTTGATTGCTATGGTGTAAGACAATAGTCTTGCATTTATGAAGATACATGTTATTTATCTTTATCTCCTTTTATGTTAGTTCACATGCAACAATCCAATACCTGAACATAAACATCTAGTTTCAACATACTACAATACACTGACCACTGTATATCAACACTACAGGAAAAAGCCTGAATACAGCCGGTAAAAGCATCTGAAGCATCTGCCTGTGTTAAGATGCACCAAGCTATCAATGGGTTGCTGATCTATACTGCACGTTTTCTCTAGTTTCCAACCCCCATCTATGGTGGCTTTGAGAAGAAAGTGATTGAAAGAAAAAAATAGGTTGTGGAAAAGATACTGACATTGAGAGAAGCCAGTTTAAGTGGTTCTGTCAACTGCAAAGGATGCCCCCTGGATGCCTCCATTTAGAGATATTCTTGACTCGACTGACTGGAAGGAGACTTTGAGGTAGACCTTTCTCTCCAGTTACCTTCCCCTGTTTTATCTCTTCATGTCACTATGGTTTTCCATTTACTCAGAATCCCACAGGATTAATAGCAGATGACCATCGTCTCAACATAACTTCCTTTTCTCTTCTAAGGTTACCTCAACACTCTCTTCACCCACCCTGACTCTCTATATCCCTCTATCACACCTTCTTGAACAGTATCTGTTTGCCGCTGTGCACCTACCTGTCCAGGCTTTCAGTCTTGTACAGAAATCTGCTATATTCATCCAGCAGAGGGGCATGTGTTTGTAGAATAATGACGTTGTAAACAACCACAGCTGTCAACATGATAATCATCTTCAGCTCGTAGTTTATCCTCAGGAACACCGAGCACGAGATGAGGCCTAGTATGCAACTGTAAATTAAATACTAGACAGACAGAAAAAGAGACAGACAGAGGGGTTGGTTTATTCAAGTTATCATCAAGACAATAACGAATTCATAGAGAATCAAGATAATGATAATGTTCATCCTTACTTACAGGAAGGTAGACATTGTTTTTGTCTGTGAAGGCGATTAGTTGTCCATTAGGGTAAAACAGTGTTTCATTGGATGAATTGTAAACAGGAACAGGAGGCAACAAATTGTCTTCCAAAAAGAACTAGAAAAAACAAAAAACAAACACAAAGTCAACAGAAATGAAGGGTTTCTCTCATCTTTGGGCAGTGCTAAAAAAATCTTTCCATCTAGACACTCAATTCACATGCAAATTACAAACACCCTTTCCCTGCCTGCTTGCCTTACACGTCAGCTTGTGAAAAGACAAACTAGTTGTACTTGCAGGAGGAAAACAGTTGTGTTGGATAAGAGGCAAATAGTGACAAGCATTCAATAATGTCATTTAAAGAGAACCTGCAGGATAAAATGAGGATTGGCTGCCCCACCGAGCAAAGCCAAGTTAATTTGGTTCATCTGCCCTGAGCGACTGACCCACGTCAGGTGCAAAACAAGATTATAATCTCTGAAATCGATTTGTGTGAAGGTCTAAACCAGGGTCCTGACACCATGCTTTATCACGCAACTTCCCCACCACCCTTGGGCTACTCTTTCACCTTTAACCAAGCCGTTTTTATTTTAGTCTTCTTTGTCTCAGCTTCAGCTCATTCACAAAACAGTTAAAATACAGGTACAATCACATAAGACGTAATGAAAATATGCAAAATGGGAAACTCGAATAACCTATCTGCAGCTCGACACTAAGCACATAGTATACCATCTCTGCGGAACTAAACAGATACATCTGAAAACTGATGAAGAGCAAAATAAAAATGTTATAAACAGTATCACTACATGCAAATGGTGTTGGCACAGTTATGCAGGGAAACCATAATCTTCATGTTTGGGAAAAAAAGCCAACTGATATACTGCTTGGCAGAAGAAAACAATGCAAATAAGATGTTTTTCTGTAGATGAGTATGTGGTGAAATATCCAGTTTGTTTGAGACTTAATAAACAAAAAAAATGGAAAGCATAGAGATAAATACTATATCAAAATGCTAGTGCATCCACAACCCCTAACCATGATGACTGAGATATGTTCTGCTGTAGCACCTCATCCTTTCTTACAGTTAATATTAAGTAAACTCAGTTAGACACCAGTATTAATGTAAATCTGTTTGATGAATATGATTTTGCAAAAAATCCCTGGTTCCTATTCATTTACATCACTAGTGGCCATTTTTTTATTATTTGTGTGACAACAGGTTGCATTCCATTACCTTCTAATTACACTCCAGTTTCAAATAAGGGTGTGTCATATGCAACGGTTGTGATACTTCATTCCTAGTGAAGCCTAATTGGTTACCCCCTCCCACTGCAGTACCTGCACATACAAGCTTACCATGTTGAAGACTGCCATTATGAGTATTAGCGCTGTAGTTGTCATGGTGAGAGTGATGCGGGGCCATGGCTTGTTGGCAATAATGACTGATGACCTCAGCAGCCACATCCAAGAAGTGGAGGCGCTTTTACTGCAGTGCTGCAGGGACACGTACACACAACAGCACACAAATACAAGGATGTGTGAGTCGAAACAAACAAGACGACAAGAAAACCCACACAGAAGAATCACCAAGGAACTCAAGCACATGTGAACTAATTAAGTAAATAACACACACAAATTATTTCTGTTGAGTAAGGACAATTACTGTGAAATTAAACTATACATAAACAGTTCACTGAAGCACCTCTTACTGACCAACTCCTAATTGCTTCAGCAGTGCCAAACAAACAACAAGAAGCATACAACTATGAAAAGCGGGGTCCTATCAACTTAATGGTGCATGCTGCAATATAGTCAAACTACATGCAATAACAGCGCTAGAAAAATGTATAAAATGATGTAAGCTAATATAAAACACACCATTCAGACTACAACATTCACAAACCAAAGCAAAGCTAAAAGGGGTTGTTAACTAGCTTCCACCTCCTGCTTCACTAATCAAATCATTATAATTCAGGACAAAGATTTTTTTTTATATGTTTTCAAGAGCAGTACACACTGTGCAATCATGCTCTTGATTTCAACCCAGCAATATCACCTGACAGACCACATACTATAGCATTATGATTTTAATGTTTATTTACTACGTGTTCATTGATACAAAAATGAAATCTTCCCAGGCTTCAGAAAATGCTCCTTGTGCCTGTTACAGTCAATTACTTTTCCTCTTTGCAGTGCTGCCTACAGCTGAATGTGTTCCATTGTGAAACAATGACTGTGAAAGCCCAAATCATTTGCTTCATCATCTCAGAGCAATATCTGAGCATCACTGGGGCTGAGTGGATGTCAAGTGAGTAAGGATGGCAAACTACATTTCCAGCAACCCTGCTGGTGCATAATACAGAGCTAGTGTGGGACACATCATTTTGTTTTGAAAACGAGACATTTGCAAGCAGTTTTCACCTCTAGACCAGCCAAATAATAATAATATGTAGGACTTGAATGAAATATGTGAATGAGACTTAAATGTAAGAGAATCTGCCAGGGTTGATTTAAGTAGAAGATATCAAGTTACACAGTCATAGAACCAGCAGAATATGCAAGTCAGTTCATCAAATAACCATGTTTGACCTTTCTAAAAAGGTACCCACCATCATTCCCTCCTAAACATTGACGAGATTTCTGCAAGAAATGTTATGCAGGTCAATACCTTATTTTGTGACCGGGGATGGAAAAACTAAGTATATGCATAGTGAAGCATGCTGGCGTTGTTTTGCTGCATCTGTGAAAATTCAACTGACTGGCTGGTTACAACTGTCCGATTTTCAAATGCTTTCTAAAGTTATATTAGGGGAGGAAAATATGTATGAATAAATATTATTTGGATAATCAAATCTTACCATTTTAAGCCTACAATGGTCAAATCCAACAGAGACCACATGATTGATTTTGAAATTACGCAGTCCTCATTTATCATTTTAATGGAAAAATCTCAAGATTTTAGTGAATATTTCATATCTTAACTGAAATATGTTTCATGGATAGATAGCTTGGCTTAAAATACTATATTTGAGATTAATAAATAATTTCATTGTTGATCTCCTCTTGTGACGAGGCTAGGATGAAAGAACTGGATATGCCCTTGAAACTGAAAAGACACTCTTCTGCAAATACATGCATCGTAATAATGGAGTCTAATGTTCACAGAGGACCCATGAACTCCAGGCTGATTCTGAATTATTACACAGGATCCCTAGAATAAGCTGGGATGGATGTCTGCAAATTCCACAAAAAGTAGACAATGCCATGAACTAAAGCAAAGACCCACCAACGGCAAATAAAGCTGACAAAAGGCAGCAGGAGGCTTCTCAACTTTAGCTATTGAGTGTTTATTTTTTAGCCTTGGGCAACATCCATGGGGAGCACAATTCAGAGGTAAGCAGCAGATTCTCACTTGCAAAGAACTAAACATCAGACAGTGGGTAGAAAGGGTTGCATAGGCCTGCGGCTTATGGAATTTTACAGCTTCTTTAATGTTTTAATGGTTATTTCTTTTTCCCTCACTGTGTTTCCTTTTTCTGGTCTTTCATTTATTTTACAGGGAGTATCACCAAGAGAGCTGAAGCAGCGATTGAACTCCTAGACTATCTCTAAGTGGCTAGATGTAACTGCATTGGCAATATCTACAGACATACCTGCCTGCTCTTTCAAAAGGTTGTTAGCAATTCCATTGTTAGACCTATTTTAGGGGGGCTTTATCCCCATTAAATATATCATGAACAACCTAAAAATGAACTCTAAATGATTTCTAATGCAAACACACAGTATGAAGTATGCTGTAAACCCCGAGATCCAGTAGAGACCAGTGTGTCTGCTATGTGGGGAAACAAACGTCTCCATGACAAAGATGAAGGTAAAGGTTGTAGTAGTGTGACATTTCAGGAATGTATCTATGCATGTCAGTGTTGCCCAGAAATGAAAGTATAATAAGTCTCCTGAAGCATGCACCAAGGCAGTGGTGTGCACAGGCTCTCTAAGGGGCAGGGGGGAATTAAAAAGGAGCACCTGTTTCATGCACAGGGTCAGGATTAATGTTTGGCCTATGGTCCACTAGAGTGGCACTTGTGTTGACCTGAGGGGCACTGAGGGCAACAACATGGGCACTTAATGAGCCATTAAGCTGACCAGAGCGGGCACTTGGACCACTCATGTGCCTTTGGTATGACATTAAGACAAACATTAAGCACACAAGTGTACCATTAGACAGCGGTCATATCCTGGCTAAATGCAGGTTTTAATATAAAAGGACACAATGATGTTTGTAGTAAATAGATGTACCCACCAGAAAGTGTCCAATGAAACATATGAAGAGGATCAAGGAAAGGATAAGAAAAGCCATTCCAAAGGATATTCCCAAGACAGTTGTCCTAAAAAAAATGTGTCAAGTTTAATGTCATTACCACTGCCCTTAGCACTAAATTACTTGTCAAGGCACAGATACATGAGCAAAGTTTAGTAATATATATTGCATATCATTTTTTTCCCACACAAACAGAGTAAAACAGTAATGTTAATTTTAAATAAATCACACATACTTTGGAAGGACGAGAATCTGCACAATAAAAATGCAGAAAAAGATCAAGCAGGCGCAGGTGACATAGTATTTGAAGGCTGGCAAGGTTGTTGCTCTGTACTAAAAGGATAAAGAGAAGGTCAAGTTTCAACAAAAGGTTTTAAAACTGATATTGAAGCTACTTCATAGGCTCCTCAACTGAGCACTCAGACACCACAAGTATCCCTATAATTTACAATATTTCAGGGTAAGCTAGGTGTAGGCAAAGGAACAAGCAGTAACAATATATTCTGTAATTCTCTTTGAAACTGCTACTTCAATATATTCAATGAGGGGCGAATGATGCCAGTGTACTTGTACTGCCTCTTACCTCCTTCTCCAAGGATTTGTTGTGGAAGAATAACGATATTCTTTGAATGTCCTCAGATTTGAGCCACTGTCTGGAAGCATAAAGACGTAGTTATAGACCAGATACAAAGGAGAATACAGGCAGTGTTAAAAGTTCAGCAGGTATTCATTACAATTTCCACATGATCATTTCTAAAACGTTCTACATATACTTAAAACTACATATACTACATATACTGTTTTGAAAATGACCCTTACTTTTGTGAATTTATCCCATCAAAGGTCCTGATCATCCTCTCGTTAAGTTCCTCCTCAAACCGTTTCTTCTGAGACTTTGTCCTTTAATGGGTAACAAAAAGAAACAGAGACGGAATATCTTTTAAGTTCACATAAAATGAGTCACATACAACAAAGCCTTGAGCAGAAGTCTAGTCTTATTATTCATCTTGTCGTCTGTCTCTGTACTGTTAAGGGATGGGGTTAATCCTGCCAATGAAAATTGTGTTGGAGCTGTAAAATGAGCAGCTTGCCTTTCTGATCTCCTCTGGAAGTGATACTGCCCCATCGGCACATCCTAGACACACAGCAAGAGGAGAGAGATGGGTTACAAGCTACAGCTGAACTTCCCCATCACCTAAATCACAACATATGTGGAGCAAAATTACACACAGCAGTGTTGATCTTCCCATTCTCATTAGTCATGCTATCTCTGTGGTGCAGGTTGGCAAAGGGCTTGGCTGCTCCCCAGGACTCCAGGTAGCGGGTCATCCTGACTGAGGCTCTCATCTTTGCTCCGTCCATAGTGTGTCTGGAGCGGTAATGATGCTGTGGGCTCCGACGCTCCACCTGGACAAACGTGGAAAAAGTGTCAATTTATTGAATTTTCTGCAATGTCCAATATTCATTTTACTGTGCGTGACGTATGTTCTACAGTACCTTTGGGTTGATGACCAGATAAGTGATGACTCCATGTTCCTTAAGGTAGGGGTCTCTTTCTTGTCCATCCCCATCTTCCACCTTATAGGCACCATTCAGGTGCTCCAGTGTCACTGAGGTGATGTGGACTCGCCTGTCAAACATTTCAATCAATGAATGGTTTTCTATGAATATTAAGAAGGGATCTGGGTATTCTTCAGCTAGAATTGACAGTAAGTAACCAGACAAAACGGATACAGAAAAGTATCACAAAGAATTTCTACCACAATATTATGCAAATGGAAACAAGCGCTTCCGTTTAACTTCCAGTTCACTCACCCTGGTACACCTCCTGCTTCCATATGATTGGCCAGCGTGACATCATGTGACCAAACGTCATACTGCCATTTCTGGAGTCCAATCACACCACACAGGACATTCCCAGAATGCACGCCGACACGCATGTTGATGTCAACCCCTGTGGCATCTCGCACTTTCCTGTCATCCACCAAAAACAACTCTTAATAATGTGGAGTAACAGATAATCATCACCCATACCATATATCTTGTTAGAAAAGAGAGGAAGTGCCTCACTCCGTGACCTTTATGGAGTATGAAGAGAACTGAAACACTGGAGAAAATATGAGCCTGCGACATTTTCACGTTTTCAGAGTAAACCAAGTCTGTTAACAAATATGATAATCCTAATTTCAAATTTATTTCAAATTAAACTTTGTTATTTGAGGTCTTTCTCTCTCTCCATTAATTCTGTCCCCACCCCCTCCCCCTACTCTCAGATTGATGCCTAGAGGTGAGCTCGGGACCTCACACTTGCCACCACACATTTGATGCAACTAAATTGGCAATCCAGATCAAGTCTCTACATCTGAGCTAATGGTTAGCAAATACTTATTATCATTATGGGTAGGGGTGTTTCAATACATGTAGCTCAAAAAGGCACTGTGCTAAAAAATTAAAATTTCCAGAAGTGAGACTCTTGAGTCTTCAGGGCGTAGCTGAGTTAACACACATAAGAATCAGCATGAAGAAAATGTTTTGTACTGCGAGAGGCATTTAATCTGTGCATTCAGTAT
The DNA here is from genome assembly GCA_002120245.1 of Maccullochella peelii. Taxonomy (NCBI): domain Eukaryota; kingdom Metazoa; phylum Chordata; class Actinopteri; order Centrarchiformes; family Percichthyidae; genus Maccullochella; species Maccullochella peelii. Next base: position 70,245 of record LKNJ01001175.1, read on the forward strand.
TCATGTGGTTGCAGAATGATGAAGGAGCCACTGCTGTCCATGTTTCTTCATCATTTGTTTACATCCATTTCATTTCAGGTCAGAAATTTTCAGATATTTTGACATCACTGATGCCAAAGGTCTACCCAACATTAGTACTGCAGAGTTGGGAGATGCTTGTATGATTAACTAAGACATACTGTCCAGTAACAGAGAAGCAAGCGTTTCAAAAATGGGACCGTCGTTCTTTAGCAGCACTGTTATGTAACTTGCACTTACTTGATGGCCTCACACATGTCCAGACCCATTTTTACACAGTTCTTAGCATGGTTCGGCAGAGACTCCGGCAGGCCGGACACACAGTAGTAACAGTCACCCAGGATTTTGATCCGCATACATTCATTTTCCTGCATATAAAAAGGTGAAACACAGGCCCAGACACACAGGGTCAGATAAAAGTCCCACTGACAGACAGTACAGGCAGCTTTTTAATTAAATCACATAATACTACACCGTGTTATGCTCCATTAATGTTACAGTGAGTGGAAAAATGGGAGTCTCTATATTTTCTATGATCGGTTTGTCCATGTATGACAATGTATGAAAACTTTAGTAAAGAAACAAGCTCCTGTTCTTTGATTTTGAGAGGCTGAGATCAAAACCTGATACAATATGTTAAAAAATGTTAAATGTATGTTAATTGAAAAATGTGTTTTTTGTTAAGATATTTGCAGTACAAATTGTATTGTATCTGCAATGCAGATATCTCAGTGTGAAGTCAAACATCTACGTTTGACCAGGTACTGGCAGGAATAAGACAAATTCATCGTGAAGCGTTAGAAAGTGACCATAAATGCAAGATACATCAGCTAAAGCATTTAGGGTGGATTTTACCCTTCACAAGTTAGTAAGATGTATAAGATAAGAGTTTTATCGTTAAACCTCCAAATGAAGTAGCAACATTAGCACTTTGTTAGGATGTGTTACTCAGTGACAGAGTCCAATAATGAAATGTTGACCTTGGCAATTTGATCAAATTTGCCAAACAGCTCATTCAACATGTGCACCAGCTCTCCAGGTGAGCAGTCACTGGCCAGCCGCGTAAATCCCACTATATCAGCATACAGTATACTAGGGATGGGAAAAAAATATATAAGTCAATATACTATAATGGTTTTATAAGTTTTCCAGGAAAAGCCATGAATATACATTTAAAATATACATATAAAAGTCATGAATATACATTTACTGCTCTATATGTAAATCTGTAGTCTAAAACACATATTCAATATGTGTCACATATGTGCCTTACAAGTACAGTACAGTACTGCTTGGTCATATAAGTGGTAAATACAAATCAATAAAACATGCCTGACATTAGTGTGTCTCTGGACATAGAGGTTGTGAAAATTATTTGTGTTCTCAATCTGGCCAAAGTTTGGGCCCTTCAGTCGCTGGATGATCTCGGCTTTCATCACCCGGGCAATGTGAGCTGGCAGCAGAGACAACAGGAGACGCTCCTAACAGCAGTAACACAAAGAGAAGCAGTAGTAGTAATCAAGTAATAAATAATCAGTATAATAAGAGTATTACATTTTAAAACAATCAACATCTGTAAAAAATATTACAAGGTTTCATACAGGAAAACATGTCATTTCTGATAAACAAACGCTTAAATGTGTGTGATAAAGTGTTGTGTTGTAATCACACAACAGTACAGCAAAAATCTAACGCTGATGCATGCAAAAAAACACCCAACAGTTAGTTTATTTGTTTTAGCTTCAGAGCATTTTCTCACAGGGATGCATTGCTTTATCGCCCTAAAGAATAACATGCAAAATAAGGACAAAGCTCTGACTTCAGCAACAAAACAAGCTTTTGGATTCAAAGTTTGGATATTTATGTAATCAAAGTATCACGAATCACCAGGGACCTTGACTTGTCACTGAAAAAGTTTTACATTTTCAGAAAATTGGTATTTAATTGAATTCAGTCCTAATTTAATTCTGAAGCATTAACCTTTGACGACAGGAGGAGACAAGAAGCTGTCACCATCATGTCGCCGGGCTCAATGAAACCTGTAAGTGCTAAGTGAAGGTTAATTGGGCACGGCATTGTGTCAGGTTGACTTTCTGTAACTCAAAGTAATGATCAATGTAAAAACAAAATATATAGTTTTACAGTGCTCATTATTTTACTGCGAGCCACCAGAAGGCAGACTCGACCATTATTCGCCTCACAACTTTTCTTTCATTTAGTGGTAGCTTAACCGTCTCTCTCGGTTATTCTCTGAGGCTACTGTAGGTATTACACTAAGCCAGCCTGTCCAGTAATTAGCAAAAAAAACTCATCCTAGGGTGAGGAAAAGTTCAAGACTGTAGAAAACACTTAATTAAGCCAATGTCACCTCCAACTTGACTAGTTTTCTGCACCATTGATCGTCTCCCTGCACCGCTGCTGAGACTCAGAGGGTTCTGTACAAAGGAGAGGTCCATGGTGGCTGCTAACAAACGTTGCCAGGGCTTTGGGTTTATGCATTCACATAGTCCCCCCCCCCTTGGACCACTCATACTGAAAATGTATGCACTCGCTGTACTGCAGGGCACTTTGGATAAAAGCATGCAGCAAACAGCATATATTATGAGTGCCCAAGAGAAATGTGTCTCGGCACAGTTACTGCCAGCTATCGTGGGCAGCAGTAGCACTCCAGGGCCACTGCGAAACTCTCCACCCAAGGCATTATCAGTTTCACTCATGGCAGTTGTAACACAAGTTGTATTCACCATAGGGATAACCAGCACCACCCCAAGCCTAAGCTTTCAGAACAGCTGGTATCGCCCTCATCTGACTGAATATCTACCCAAAAGCTACAACTGCAGCAGCTGCAGTAAAAAGCCAGCTAAAACCCAGGCTTGCATAGCTGTGAGCTTTAATCAACACCTTGGTAATTTCTCACAGGAAGCCACTCTGCTTGTAAGCAGCAGCACCAAATTCCAACTTTACACATAGCATGTGGACAAAATCACACATGCATATACATACATACAATGTTGTTGGTTGGCTGCACATCATTAATAAAATATTTTTGGAAATGGCATCTGCACACAAACAGCATTCAAGTTTTTAGAATTTCAAGTTACAACAATGATAGATAGAAATGTATTTTCAAAGGGAATCCAATTTATGTGGAAAGACAGATTGAGCGGGACAATAACTACAAAATATGTTACTTTGTATTTCTCAACTGTGCACAGTAGAAAAAAAGAATGCGGGAGATGCCCCCTTTAGTTGTCATGTAACAATGAAGCCAATCACTCTCATAGGTTTTGTGAAAATCTTATCTTCAGCATTTGAGATGTAATGATGCAATGTATGTGATCAACAGCACATTAAACCAATGTTGTAGGGCCCCCCTTTTGTTAAACAATGTAATTGTGAAAATGTCATAACGGATAAATCACATATAATTGCCTGAAGCTGAAATACTTAGTCATCCAAAATGTTGCAGGACAAAAACACATTAAAAAAAGTACCAATGGATGGATGTACTATGAACCTGAGCAGATCAGATAGTACATAGACTCACTAAAGGGACTCATTTGCTGCAGATGAAAATGTAGTTGCAGATATTCTTATATCTTGTTAATCGACTGCAAAGAGTTCACCCAGCAGTCATTGGATGCTAAAGCGCTTTTACTACAGAGAATTTAGCACGTGCGGTGGCTCCGGGGACTCAACATAACCATCACACTAACTGAGGTCATTAACAATTACCACATTCTGTAAAGCAGAAACTCCTGACACGAATCCTCTGCGGACTCCTTCCCTTCCTAAACCACAGGAATAAAACACATAAAGACAGCTATATGCAGAGCTGAATGGATTCCATGAGTCACAAATTTTAGGTCAAATTCTGCAAGCTCAGCATGGAGATGAATGGCAAATGCCTGCAGAGTGAATGTTTAACACCATCACGGCACAGTGCAGGTGTATGAGACACACATCTACATTAACAGTTTCGCTCAAGTGTAGCATTAACAGGCGGAAGAACATTTTTGCTCTGGATTAAATTTTTATTATACTCTCATTTGTCACTTTATACATATTGCCATCATCACCGCCAAACTCTCCTCATTCATCTTACATCATCCATTCCTCATTCATAAACATTTTCACTCCCCATCCTTTTCATCATTATTGTAACTAACAACATCATTATCACCATCAACACTACAACATCACTCATTGCCTGTCTGACTCTCACTGGTCATTAAGACTTTACCTGTTGTCTCTTCTCAAACTCCAGTTTTATTGGGGACTTGATGCAGTTGCAGGTATCCTGATAAGTCTGTTTAAGTGCCAACTCCATCAGATGTTTGTGGTACGCCCCCGCCATGTTGCCACACATGAAAATGATAATATTGGCCAAAATCTGTACAGGAACAGAGGACAGACAAAGTGTTAGATAAAAAGTCAAATATATTAATGGGTGACTAGTAATCTGGTATTCATTTGAAAAAGCAGAAGCAGAGCTGTAAAAGGGAATACATTCAACATTACTATCTGTTGGATTGTTATGTGTGTGTGTTTATCTCCACTGGCCCCAACTATATAACTTATGATCAGGTCATAAAATAGCAGTTTTCTCATGTTCCAACACCGCACACTGTATTTAGGTGCAATGTGGCATTCATAAACAACACAGCTTAATTCATTTTTAATTATTTAAAAGGAAACCGTTTCCAGCCGCCGATGACCTCAGAGATAGAGAAATACAGTACAATGGTAAGATAAGGGAATTTGATGCCCTCTATGCTGACCCTGCTGAGTTGTTCATTGCCCAGAAATAGCATCATGTATTCCCCTCATCAACCTTCCCTCTACCCAGCTGGGGAAAAAAAAGAAAAGAAATGAAAACAGTCATAAATAAACCCAGTGGCTAATGATATGTCCACACATCTCATCTATATACATAGATTTCCCTTGAGTTCAGGTTCATCGCACACAAGGAGGCCTGTCTGTTTCTTAATTAGTGTTATTACGGCAAACACCTGATCCCACTACAGGCCCGGCATGGCTTAAGTGACGAAGCTGCTGTTAATCATAGCGGGCACTTGTGTAAGGATCACTAATGATATAGATCATCTTAACTATGATAAATCTTAATTGATTGTATTTATTGTATTGGATAGCCCTGTGAACTCCATGATCTCCCAACTTTTCATCAAGTTTAACTGAAACAATGGTCGATTTGTACTTCCTCAGCTTTATTTGAGCTTAATGCTCACATGACATGCTAACATGTTAATATTAGCATGTTTACACACAACACAGAATTACACAACTACATTACATAAAATAAGTCCTAAATTCTGAACATGATTTTCAATCCAATTTCTAACTCTCTTGCACTGCTCCTGAATTAGACAGATGTAAGCTAAATTTGCTAAGATCAAAACTTCAAAGAGGAAGATCTCTCCTTTTGATTGGGCCAACTTGGCATTTTCTCTGACATTACCCTCAGACCAAACTTAACATTTTCTACCCCACTAGTTTTAAGGGTAGGACCATCATAAAGATAACAGCAATTGCTCCTGCATGTGTGGAGTTCATTGCGTACACTGTCCCCTATCCCACTATAACAGCAGAGAATACAAAACAAACTGCTGTGTTAAATATGACACATATGGATAAATGCTTAAACGAACCAAAGCTCTTCGCTATACCAATAGAGTGCAAATAGCAATTTGTGAGAAGTGCAGTCTATTCTGTTTATTTTCATTCACATTTCATGCATCTCTCATGGCAGCACTACACAGGATCATCATAGGATGTGGCCCAGTGATGGAGATGAATGTGGAAAGACCCAGGAGACCTAAAATAACATTGAGCTCAATATTTTGCAATTTGAAGCCAATGGACAATTTAATCTCTCCCATTGCATTTAAAATAATATATTTATTTATTTATTTTATTTTAAATTTTTTTCCTCCCTCTCCTTAACCCTTTCATACACAGTCCCACTCTCTCTTGTTTGCCCACCTTGTCTTATTCTCACCAGTTTTACTTCACTTGCTGCCTTTCTTTCCAGGATAATGGTGAACTTATTGTCACAGTGACCGTTGGCAATTTACATTGTAGCGCCAGGAGAATAAGCCTTTGACCTTTTGCACGGGAACAAACATTTTATTCTAGTAACAATACTCAGAGCCCACGTCATGTATTTTTCAGCTCACAAAAGTTTATGGCAATTGTTTAATTTATGTACTCCTATCAGTCGACTGACAGTAGACAACCAGGGTAGTAGTAAAGTGTACGTGTTGAAAGATTTATATCAGACTTTTTAAAAGATAAAGTCTATATGAGTGGATCTTTCTTTTTACACTGTAAAACAAATTAGTCTATCTATTGTAGAGCCGCAAGCCAGACAAAGGCAAGTCTAAATACACACACACACCAGCAATGTACCCATCTCTCCTTTATATTTGACAAAAGCAAACATCAGGGGCATGAGTGTGGCCTGCTGGTTGGGTTTATGTTCACATTTATTCACTGTATTTGGGACAGACACCCCTCTTGCTGTCCACTGAATGTATTATCTCCTCTCTGCACATTTCCAAACACTGAAAGAAGACACAACCTGACCCCCCCCCCCCAAATTAAAGGCATTGCATTTACAACAAGTAAATACAAGTACATTGAATGACTGAAAGCAGGCACAAGAAAATTTACTTCGGCCTTTGTTTGCCGCAACCCATATAATGTATGCAATCTTTTATAATCTCTCTCTTTAAATAACTAATGCATCATTATATTTAGTTGAAAATCCATTCAGCTACCCATTCATTCTCTCTTTGAGAACCTGTCAATTAAAAATGAGTTGCACTACACAACCCAAACCATCAGCTAGAAGTACCTGTTTGCAATTCTGTAGTCCTCAAAACCTACATTAGGTGTAAATTACAACTTCTTTGTGGCTGGTGGAGGTGGTGAAAAGGAGTCTAGCTCTCAGTTGATTGGAGATTTTTTTAGGCAGCAAAAACTGGAGTCTGATATTTTTCCAAAATGCTGCAAAAAGCATAAACATAACAAATCTGTTTTTAATAAGTTTTGACAAACCCCTCATCCAGTGTGTCATCAAATCACAAAAACAAAAGTTGCAAACAACAAAAGGAAAACAGTTGCCTATATGTATAAAGTTTTTGAACTGCTCAACAGATTACATTCAGTTAGACCTGGGTGCTACTCTATTAGCTGACATCTGTTTGACAAGACACTGACAGTGATCCAGACCTTCTCAAAAGGTCAGCTATGTGAATCGGCTGGCTGTGCAAATCATCCGTACCTCACTGGTACCCAATTACAGATAACAGCGGGGTCAGGTGAGGATGGCCTCTAAAGGGCTTTGAGCTGGTGAATTCTAGGATTATCTAAATAGAGCTAAGCCCTAAGCAGAATATTATGGCACAACCATGTGTAGAGGAAGACAACTAAGATCAGTGTGAAGGTGAATCTTGTTTTAATGACCTGTTGGAAACAGACATCCAGCAGATGTGCTTTCAAGATATATTTAACAGAAATGACCACTAGTACAAATGAGCACCAAGAACTTGGCATGGTACAAATATACCCTCTTATTAGAAGAGAAACTGTGACTGTGTCAACAAAAAATAAAATACACAATAGTGGGAAACCTAAATCCTGGGTAACATACAATGAAAAACGTGGTCTCTAATTGTCCCAAGCTCAAATTTAAAATAAACTAGAAGAGAAATGAGAAACCAATACAAGTTAAATATTCAGCGATCCATGTAAATGTAAAAACTTTCATCTGAATTCAAATGAAGTCCTACTTCACCTCAAACATGTAATACATGTAATATGCAACAGCAGCTACCACCACACTACACGTCTGTGAATTCTATTAGATAAAGCTTAAATAGAGTGTAAATAAAGCGGGCAACTTACATTAATACTTTTCAGTATTGCGTTGAAGATTATCATGGTAGTTTGGATCAAATCAGAATATTCCAAAGTTCTACACATCCATTCATTAAAAGAGGTGACTTTAGTTAGAGACATGTTTTACATGTTTTATTCCTAAAGCGCATTCAACAGCTATAAAGCAGAGCTGTGTAGAAATACAAAAAAAAACTAAGTATACTTTTACATTGAGTTGTCACATCATTCTTTGCACCCTTTAGTATCAGAGAAGAATATAGCTTTAGAAAAATACCAATATAATAATGTAACAATGAATCCACTGTTGCACACACTCCACGCAAGAAAAAAAAAAAAATCTAAATGTTACGTGCACATAAATCTGGACCCAACAGGGGGCTTTCACCTCTTCAATAAATGAGCTGGTTCATTAAGGCTCCAATGAGCCTGCACTGTAAAGTTTAATGGACTAGACAAAGTGGAGATGTCAGCATGGTTCCTTCTCACTTGATACCCCCTGGGCAGCTTATATGCACACTACAACAATGCACAAAAGTATAGACATTTAATGGCTGCCATTTACAAATCTCTGGTAGGATAAGACTGGTGTTTTTTTCTACACATTGCTGAGTGAGTCTGAAATATTAAAATGATCTCAAATTAGATTTTAAAAATCCAACATTCCACTACTGCATTCTTACTGAATGTGGATATGTGCGTGTATGAGCCTGGGTGCATGCATGTGTGAGCTTCTGAGGAATAGTTTGACATTTTGGGAAATATGCGTATTCACTTTCTTGCTGAGAATTAGTTATTAGAATATTATTATATAACACACTCATTGATATGGTAAATTTGTAGCCAGAACCAGCAGCCAGTTAAAGCTGAGCTTAGCATAAAGACACAGGGGGAAACAGCTAGTCTGGCTCTGTACAAAGATAAGAAAATTCACCTATCAGCACCTCTAAAGCGTCCTAATTTACACGTTATATCTCATTTGTTTAATCCGCTCAACACCCAAAGGTACAAACAATATGTTGTAGTTTTACAGGGGGTTATGTGTCAGACTGTTTCTTGGCCAGGCACAGTCACTTCCTGGAGTCTTGTCGTCACTGTGAGGTTGCCAGGCAACCAGCGACGAGTCCGGCTGCTTGCGGTAGCTTCATATTTACAGTACAGACATCAGAGTGGCATCAATTTTCCTATCCAGCTCTCGGCAAGAAAGCAAATAATCGTGTTTGCCAAAATGTCAAACTATTCCTTTAAAAAGGACCTTCACGCTGCACTTCAGCAACAATGTACTACTTTATGTCCACATGTTTATTTAATTGTTTGCCTTTATAAGCCAAGCAAGCAGACAAAGACAGCATTTTGTTGACACTTAAAAAAGTGTAATAAAGTCAAAAAGTGTGTTAGTCAATTTTCCATCTGATTGAACATGCTGTTCAATGTTGGAGTGCTACAAATCCATCAGCCTCACCTTGGCAAATGCTACATAGAGAGCTGGAGAGATTTTTATGGCTGCTGTCCAGTAGTTACCCTCTGACACATTAGACATTAGAGCATCCTGTCACCCAACCTCACTCCTCATATCTAAAAAAGGAGCATGCGCCTGAGCCTGTCCCGACACAAAGGGTTGGACCGACATTGGCAAATTGCCAGAGAAACACAGAAGAGGGAAATGCATGCGTGCACTCTCTCCGTATGACACACACTTTACACAGGCACAAACAAAAGCACAAATAAACAATAATCTACACGATTCACCACTTCCCGGCTCCATTTCAAAACCCAAAGAAAATGCCTTCTGATCAAATTTGGCCTGCAACAGAAAGGAAATTCAAGGCCTAATCTGAAGGAAAAGATCAAATCAGGCTACATAAAATGATTAGTGGTTAGATTACCGAGATGCTTTTGTACATTAGCCGTTAGTGTGGATCACTGACCAAAGTATAACTGTGTTGTATGTTTCAGAGCCAGAGGGAGATATCAACCTTTCAGAGCTGTAGATATAGAAAGATCATTAATAATGACCATTTATGTACTATTTCCTCAAGGATGCTTTTTCAATTCAAGTGTGGGAGTTAAAATTGTTCATATTACAAGACATATCTTGAGCAATAATTATGCTTACGCCTTTGCATGGCCAGAATCACTTATAAAGTTGTCACAGATTCATGCAAAACACTGGCATAGTAGCGTGTTAATGCAGATGTGTATTAAGTACATCTTGTATGACACACCTATTCAGATTACACTGCTGTGAAAGTTACACAGAGAACAGGCCAAAATGTCAGGCTAACTGGGATGAAACATACACTCCAGTTTGCAGCTGGATATCTGTGACAATCTTGGTTTCATAACAGCTCATTTATTAGTGTTTCAGAAAGACAGATTGCAAATTTGTCCAATTAGAAGATACATTGCTGTTCTCTACAGATACCTCACCCAGGCTACTGCATTTCAGTTAATGCAATTTAGGATAGGTATAAGTGCCTTACAAAAGATACAGCATAGAGAAAGACAAAGAAATGTGAAGTTGAAGCCAACCTTTCAGTACGTAGATTACAGTCGACTGATAAATTATTATAATGGGCAAAGTTACAAGCCAACTTGGTTGGAGCTAAATAAAATTGTTACTGCATCTGTCTAAAGTGCTCTTATCCCATAATACTTTTCATCCTATTCCTACAATTTTAAACAAACACAGTGTTATGATGTGTAATAGAATCACTGCTTGGTCAGGAGATTTTTTCAAACTAATTTAATAAAATCAGGAGAAGAGGAAGGACAAGACGATGTGGATTCAAAATGAAAAGAAAGGTAGGGAGAAAAACAAAATGAGATCTTTTAGTTTCACATGGTGATCTGCAAGTGAGTGGCTTATTTTTAGATCCAGTTCAATCACTGAAGAAAGCTGTGGGATGTGGTTGAAAGTTCTGGGAAAAGCTAGTAAGTAAACCTTGGCTTTACAGTATTTTATCACAAATAGAATGTGAAGAAAAATCTCAATGGGGAAAAATGTCATTAGGCTCCTGATCAAACACCGGTATAATTAAAGTAATTAAAAACACAGTTGAAGTTGGATATGTTTTTATTTTCACAGTGATTTTTGTATTGTTGACTAATTGCTGACTGATTTTCACCTGTCCAAACACTGATAAAGTTACTAATTTGTTTTTGTGAGCCATAGTACTTAGTACCAGTGCAGCTTGCAATGTGGCTTATGGATACCAGTGAAATGGTTTATTATGGTTCGGTTTTTAATTTTTTACAAATGTTTGATAACATGGATGCAGTGACGTATAATCTGGTTACATCACAGAAATTCTGGTAGCAATTTTGGCTGTTTTTTATTCCAAGTCCTGTAGGGACAGATCAACCTAAATCTAATGCTAAGAACCTTAGCATGCCTTTTATTTGGTCTTCCCAGCTGCTAGGGGCAAATGTCATTCTATAACAGGAAACAGTGAGTAAGCATCAGGTTATTGGATCCAACTTTCCCCTGAAGAAAGAACAAGCTACTCAGGGTGTAGTTTCCATGGCACACTGAATGTACGTCCATGTGATTACAGAACGTAACAATGGGCGTTATATATCACCAGTTGATTCATTTCATAATTGTACTGTACCTTTAAAAAGCCTGTATAGAAGGAAGACCAAGTATCATCACATCAAATGCAACTTGTTGAGATTTGAAAATTTCACCTACTTCTGCTTTTTGAAAGTGGTGCTGAAATGCCTTAATGCTCTGACTTCTCCGTGTTTTAGCAAATATATGTGCAGGCATGGGACAGTCGTCCACTTCCAACAAAAAGGGGCCGTTTGTGGAACGCTGTGCTAAGTGGCCTTAAACTATTGACACTTACAAAATATACAAAATCAAAAACCATTTCTAACATGGATTTGGAGAATGAAATGTTTTCTTTTATATATATTTCAAACATAAAATGTGAACACATGTGAAAGCACTGTTGCACTTGACTCCACATACTGCATTTGCGCCACAATAAATTATTCCTAATTCATCCCCTGCCATCATCACAACCACAAATAGAGACCTTGCCCTAAGCATAGTCAACAAACTGATAGATAACAACGTCACTGTCACTGATGACAATTTAAACACTTATAACGAAACATAGAGCCGGCAGGATTTGGCAAAGTCTGTGTTTACTAGTGGGCAGTTCGTTCCTTGGCAATGTCACGTCCAGCCCGGCATGCCATCTTGACTGCCGATTGAGCAGCAATCTGTCTCCCTCCAACAATGCCTTTGTAACTTAACACATATAGACTGTACAAAATATTAAGGAAGGACTGCCTTCCTAATATGTCTGTCACAGTCATCTCTCCCAGGTAAAAAAAAAAAAGTAGCCACTAACAATACAATAATCTTCATTAGTAGGTGGAATCAAAAGGCACCACACCCTTTATTTCGATTCAGTCCAATTATAAAAATATGTTTTGTGTTTTCTCCTCCTCTATGCTTGTCATTCATTCAGTCTCGCCATATCCTTGATCAAATTTTCCAACTAAAACATTAAAGTGTATATACTTCCTATAATGCTTAAGCATTTTTACAACTCTAACTAAAATCCAGATAAATATATTTATTATTTTAGGAGCACTAGATGGAAATGCAAGAGCAAGTCCCCTTTCACTTTTTTAATGGTGGATATACTGTAGCATAATTATGTTCTATATAATTCAATTAGGAAGTACTTAATATTTCAAACATCTTTTTTTTTTTTTTGCTTATCTCTTGATGCTATCCAGTATTTTTACAAGGGAGATAAAGGAAAAAGGACTTGTAGGACACTCCTCTCTGGCAGATTTTCCACTGGAATAGTGCTGACGGGCAAACTGAGCTGATGCACAAGAGAAGTGGCAGATAGTGACCAGGCAGCATACAGCCCCAGGCTGCCCAGATGCCAGTATGCCCATGCTACAGTTAAAGTTGCTACAGAAGTCCACAGAGGCAATAGAGAATGTTTGTGAAGGTTTAAGACTAGGGAATACAGAGAGACATGAAAATACAGGCACAATAATCATCGAGTACTAGGATAAAGCTCTAGTTGCACAAATCGTCTATATTTATTTTCATTATGTGCATTATTTTGTAAGTGTATGAAGAATTCTAAAATGGAGCACAGGAGATGTTTTCCTGTTACCTGAAGTACAATACGTCTTTTGAATAGAGACTATAAATTATCCTTTTGATTCATTCAAGAGAGATAGGTTATTGTTGTGCTCATGCATGGAGAGGCTTTAAAAGCTCAACCAGCAATTTTTCCAAAGGCTGTACTGCTGAACACATGGTATCAATCATTTAGTGAAGCCTGCAAAGAATCTTAGAGTGGCAGTCATATTGTATGATAATAAAAAAAAGTACGATTAAGATAAATAACCATTTATGATAAATTCTTTATTGTGTAGCCACAATTCAGTCAGACTGGCATTGAGCGACAGGACTGACAAACAGAAACAATTTACATGTAGGAAGTCACTGAGATATGGTAAAATAATAATTACTAGACCTGTTTGTATGCTAGAAATGCCCTTTGTGATTTGTCTCTGAAATGTTACATTGCATCCTGGTCTTTGAAATCTATGATTATCAGTGAGATGTGGTTTTTGTGACATGCTTGTTAAACTAATGTTGTTTCCTTGCATTAGCTGGAATTAGCCAAAGGTGTATTGGCAATCACTGACATTTGGAATCAGGTTTGAATAAGCTGAAATTAATTAAAGTCTGCATTTACCAGATAATTGGTTTCCTTATATTGTTATTCCTTTGTCTTTCTCAGCATATGCCAACTGCCTGAACAGTTTCTGCTTGAAACAGCAATACTGCTGAAAAGAGGGTGACCTTTTAATAAAGTATAAAAAAACACATTAGAATTTCTATCGCTCACCTGCTATGCTAAATTAGTTTTAGTTTAAAGGTCACATTTGTTAGTTTGCTAAAAACACAGACTGTATGGTATGTATTACCAAAAATGTTCATTTTGTGAGCAGGATGGGGAAACATTAAATGTCTAGAAAGGAAAAAACAATTCCATTAACATTCCATCTGGATAATAAAAGAAAAACAAACCAAAAAAACAACAGTGGTTACACTTCCCATGAAGTATGGATAGGGCAGGATATAGTGTAGCTATTTTTATAATGTTTCATAAGACCCCTGATAGAAAACTTGACTTACATCTTCTGTTTTTCTGTTGGCAGCAGGATGCATGTTTGCAGAGTATAAACAGCTTTGTGTGTTTGTTTGCTTTAAGTACAGTGAGCCCCTTCAGTGTGTATTGGAAAGCAGTGCTCCCTGGGAACTTAAGGTAGGTAAACCTCTACAGGGAAGTGAGACACAATTTTGAGACCAAAAATTCTCAAAAATTTTGTCAAAAATTTTGTCAAAGTTTTTTTCTATATATTGCCATAATAATATGGCAATATATATATAAAAAAACTAGGAAAATAAAACCTAGGTTGAAAATATTCAAAGTTGTTCTTTAAGCATTCTTTATCTATTTGTTTTCTAAAAGGTTAATGACTAGTAGACAATACAGGTCTACTGAATGTTAGTGAGTGAATCAAAGAAAACAACTCTTTCTTGGCTGGGACCAGTTACCAACTCCAGGAAGTTAGTGGTCCTGGCCAGGAAATAGTCCAACACATAACTTAAACAATCAAGATAAAAACGTGTGAGCTTTAGAGGTGCTGCTAGATGGAATTTGTTACCTTTGGACAGAGCCAGGCTAGCCGTTTTGCCCTGTTATCAGTCTTTATGCTAAGCTAAGCTAACCAGCCTCTGGCTCCAGCTACATACGTATTACCATACAGACATGAGTGAGGTATGAATCTTGTGATTGTTAAGTCGTTAATTAATACTGATTAATTAATTAATTAATTGTGTTGAGTTCAAGTACACAGAGGTGTGTGCATATTCTGTGGATAGTCTCTGTTCTATGCGTCTCCTACCATTAACCCACACTTATGTTTGTTGATCTTACCTGCCACACTACTGGTTCCATGTGATCAGCTGTGGTGGACAGGCAGACACTCAACACAATGGTGTGAGAGGCGGAGGTCAGGACACTGGCGATGATCGCGTCCCGCATAGAGAACGGCAGCATGGTGTAAACCACAAACACAATGAAAAGGAAGAATGACACCTGCGGAGAAAGAGACACACTTATGACACAACTGCAGAGGAAAGCGGAAAAGAGAGAATGGGAAAGAGGGCGCGAGAGATGGATGCACAAGAAAAGAAAATACAGACGGAAATAAAATATCAGTGTTGACAGTCCTGTGGGGAAAGAAAGAGCATGATCCTGAGTCTGAAAAACTCCAACACTGTTTGCTAAAGTTTATTTGTGTACAGCTACATCAGACTGCTCGGGGAGGTCTTCATTATCAAGCTAGAGCCTAAATTACCAAGTAAAAAATGAGGAAGGAGCATATATTAGTGCTATTACACATATTTAAAATGTAGTGTGCTAAACAGTCGATCCATTAAAACATTCTTCATAGCGTCTTCGGCTCACTTAAGCTCCCTTGATTGCAGGGAGCAGAAAAGAGGACAATCAGCTCTCACACTTCAAACCTGACACCTCTAAAGTAGCATGTAGAGTGCTTCCTTTTTTACCCAAGCTCCACACACATACAAATACGTACACACACA
This sequence comes from Maccullochella peelii, assembly GCA_002120245.1. Taxonomy (NCBI): domain Eukaryota; kingdom Metazoa; phylum Chordata; class Actinopteri; order Centrarchiformes; family Percichthyidae; genus Maccullochella; species Maccullochella peelii. The sequence goes on from LKNJ01001175.1 coordinate 85,846, forward strand.
CTTCTTAAATACGCCTTCTGCTGCAGGGTTAAAGCAGCTCATCCGCTGTCGTGCATGAATAGAAAGAGGCCAGTGTTCTCACAGGCCGCAGCCAGGTGCCAGTTAACCTTTCTTGGGTTATTCGCAGGGCCAGTGGGAAAGCGGGGGTTAGGGTGTAGGGGGCAGTGAGAAAAGCGTGAGGGAGGGAGATCGACTGAAAATGAGAAAAACAGTACCTCTTCTGTTTCAGCTTGGCTGGCTAACATACCATTCTACACTGCTACTTTCTTAATGGTTAACTATGGTAGTGAATGCAAATAGTAGCAAATATCAAAGGATGGTCTGTTTTTTTAATTTAAGAAAATGCTTTTCATGTTAAAATTCAAATTCACTCAAATGACTACTAGAGTCTTCTGCATTTGCAGACCTCCTGCTGCTTTACTACAGATAAAAGTAGGATATATTTACTAATTAGTGTAATCATGATCATCTCTTGCAGACTCTTTATTGTCTCTAATTGTTAAACAATGGTGCATATTAAAACAAAACGCCTTATAGTAAAAATACAACCATGATATTCTACAGTTCTTGTGAAGCTACTGTACAGTTGATACACTGTTTTTCCGTTCACCAGCAACAGATTGAATATACTGCAGTACTAGTGTAAGACATAATACTGTAGATGATATGAAACATATAGTTTATAAGTCATAAATGGCTCTATTCCGGCTACATGTGGAGGTCAGCATGATGCACCAGAAAAGTTAACAATTCAAACTGAAAGTTAAAGCAGATTCAGCTCATTACTGTCATTTCCTCTTGTAAAAAGAATATTTATCATTTAAATACCAAAACATGTACCTATAGCAGTGGTGACCAGCCAGTAGAGGATGCACCTGAGGCAAAGCAAATTAATTAGTTTTTACTTTTTAAGCAATATTATTCAAATGAAGTCATACAGTATGAAATTAACGCAATAATTTGTCTATTTTGAATCCTCTTTCCTAATAATTCGTTTGTATTTGTGAAAAACACACAAACTAGCTTCCTCCTGATCCCACCTCCATCTAATACAAGTAAATGGATGTACAAAGGTGCAGAAGACAGCACCCTAAAACCAGTAAAACAATGGTGATTAATGCGATTAATGAGTGATTGGCTGAGTAGATAATCAAGACATGCAAGAGAGGCTGTGCCTGTTTGTATTTCTCGTGCTATCAATAACTGTAGATCGTTAGAGAAGCAGAGACTTTTAGCCGCTCTATTATGCTCTTTTAAGATACAGAGTATTAAATTAGGTCTAATATCTGTGGTATCAAAACGAGGGAGACACACTGCTCTGATTTAATTCAATTTCTTCTTTACATCTAGCTGTAGTGTGGTAACCTCGTAAGACACACCTAGCCATTACCACAATATTAGCTATAGCAAGAGGGCATGTAGCCTGTTGCCACTTTTGCTGCATGTTTGCATTGCTGTACAGTAACTATCAGAGAAGCAGTAGGACTAGAATATGACAACCATGACAACATTCTACTATGTTTATGAAAAATGGGATACTTTCAGCACTAATGTTGAATTTAAATGTTTAAATTTAAATAATCTTTAAATACTTTTATTGTTTTTAAGTGCTGAGTAAATGTAATAATCTTTTATAGCTGGAGTCAAGGCTTAGTGCACCAAGCTAGACAAAAACATTGCTAGCAGTAAGCAGAGGCCATTGTTGCCTGTAGACCCACCCAAATAAATAATCACCAGCTGCCACTGACGTATACAACCCTGCAATACAACAAACCTTGTTTTAAACAGAAAATTATAGAATTTCACCTACGTGCATACAGTACAAGTATACAGTTTACCATGGCTTTAAACAATTGTAACACATCAAAAAGGAAAATGTGTTCATTATATAAAAATAAAAAGGTTTTAAACCACTGATGGTCAATTTAGACAATTAGATGAAGTAATACTAAAAATCTCCCCTGTACAACAGCAATCATCATCATCCTCAGAATCCATGTTTATATTCTTCATATACATTAAGGTCACAATTCATGTTGTATTGATCACAATACAAGTTAGGCCTATATATGGCATCATTCAAGCTGTATCACATCCATCATGCTGAAGGTGGATGCCATTCACTGGCCAGTATAGTATGAACTTTTCATAAAATGCCAGTAGCACCTTGATATATTGACAACCTGATATATCACTCTAACCATAATTCCACTGGAGAGCAGGTGCAGGTCTTTTGCCATTAATTTACTGCATCATGGGGGCGAAGAAGGAATCAGCACCATAACAATCCCTTTCATACCTTCAGTTGGTCCATTGTATAAGTTTTTGAACAAATCAACTACAAAAAAAAGGCCACTCAAAACATAAGCCATTACTTTTAAGGTTACTTGACGTGTAGTTTGGCTGAAATAGAGAAGACGGTACTAGCCATTTCTTTAACATCGGCACCATATCAATTGTTTTATTGATACATTGAGCAGAATCTAAGTATTAATACTTGACACTCAGTTGAGTAAAGTACTTTGTATTAACAACATCATAGGGCTCTGAATCTACTGTGAGGCTTTGAGGCTACTGTAAATATTTAGTGACACTGTCTTTTTTTTCCACAGCTTTGATAATTAACATTTTAAAGTTTTAAGTAACATTAACATATACAGTATACATAATGCCCCATTCTGTGTATTTCCTGTTGTAAAAGCTCCGCTTTTAATATGACTGAAAAAGAAATTCTGAGGGCTATCTGCAGGAATGATGCAGAGTTTCTTAATGTCTCTCAACTGCTACCAAAAAAAAGCTTATTCTCACAGGAGTGCATCATATTTTTGAATAAAGCATGCCACCCAAGTCTATTCCAAACACCAACACTAAAATGATACTGAATGTCAAGAGCCTTGACAATGCTGTTTGATGCAACATCACAACAAACAGAAGATCACCTCCATATGTGACTGACAATGAAAAGTATTTACAATTATTTCCTACCTAAAGAAAAGCATGTGACAAATGTTTGTGCCTAGATGAGCAGCAGTTCTTTACAGTTTCCTGTGGTCTTAACAGAGCAGGAAACAATGTCAAATTGCTTATTCAAAACTAAGCCCAAGAACAACCATGGTACCAATGACCTTTTTATTGTGGCAGTCCACGTTTAAAACTGTTGTGCAGGAAGTATCGTTTATGATTTTTTTTTAAATTTGATACAAGAAATACAGAAATACAGAGATAAAGAAATATATACTGTAGTCTACACATATAAACGTATAGAGAACTGGCAACCAACAACAACTTGAAGTCACCTTGTTTTCTTTATTATTTCTCCATTTTAAATCCTTTTTTTTGCTTTCAATCATATAAAAGGCTTACAAAAAACATTTCTATACAAAATGGCAATTGATGGGGTATTATTATAATGCATGACAGATACAACTGCACGTTTAGGTCTATGATTGTGCCTCTAAAACAGAGCACATAAACATACATATTTTTCTGCATGCTGGCTAATTTGAATGAAGTCTTTGTAGCAGTCAGGAGTGAGGATGCAAAAGCTTTAAGCTCACTGAGTTTCAAAGTCTCAGGGAGCTACCAATTATGACTCAGAGTTTAGTCAATATAGAGCTGCGGATACAGACAGAAGGTCAACAAGAAGGATCTAAACACATACTGTAACCTGGACCTTTATACAGGGAGCCCAAGACTCATGCTGAATGTCTTAAATGACAAGGATAAATAGGTTTAACATTTGTGCACTACAATAAAATTAGACACAGGTATGACACATATGAGACATTTGAAAGACAGGCACATTAATTATAGTGCAAAAGTTTAAATTCATATAAAAAGTCACATCAATGGAAACTTAATGCATATGAACACTAGCCGAGAGTAAAACACCCATGAAGTAGCCCATGAAGTATGATTTGTTTCCTGCACATAAGAAAGGAATGGCCATTACAGGTGGACCACCTGCTTTTTTCACTGCCAGGTCTGTGCCTCCTTTGTGAAACAGTATTAATGAGACAGCATTTAATTATAGAAGCCAACCACTTGACAAGGGGAGTAACCTCTAATGTCCCCTGACCCTGAGCACAAGCACACAATGATTAGCCAGCACACAGGATCCCGCTTCTTGGTGTCAACTTGAATGTCTAACCATTTCTTCCTAATGATCCGTAATGATTGGTCTCTCTGGGCTGGCAGTGGTCACTGATGCTTTGACATTGTGCCACCAAAGTCTTTATATGACCACCAAACTGTACAGCCCCTCAGCCCACCCAACAACTGTCTGCAGTGGAGCTTATCTTTATAGATCTGCAGTCTGGCATTTCCACTTCTATTTAAGCCGTTTACATGACTGCATAAACCTTCCCATAATAATCCCTTCTGTGTGACAGAAAATATTCTTTTAAGTATCCAGAGAAAAGGGTCTGTTCTGTTTTTTTGTCTTTTAAACCAAGCAGGGGTTGGTGAAAAATATCTGCACCTGCAAGGATGGCCAGTAAACTAAAACCTTCATTAGTGAGATGAAGAGCAGCCTAATTAGCCACCCTAAGTGGGTTGGTTTATTTTTACTCTAACCTTATACATAGCTGCTGGTCTAGGTTTAGAGGCAAACCAACCTTCTAACTGAAGCTGAAGGACAAACTAGAAGAACACTATGAAACAACATCAGTGTTTCAGTGGACTATGGCTCTGAAAGCAATAGTAAATATTAAGTTTCATCCATCAGCACTCTTCCTGTCTGTGTTCCTGTGTGTTGGTCTCTGAAGATTTAGAATTGCATTACCGCAACCTAGGAAAGAACTTTCTAATCTCTCTGTACCACTGCCTGACCGAGCTTTTATTGGGCGCAGTCTTATTTTATTCTTACAATGTCACAGTTCAGTAATGCTGGCAACAGGAGTTAGGATCCAAATGCAAACATAAATGCAATGTTTTGAGGCAGTTTACTGAGAAGGGGTTGCAGGAACAGAAAGATAGGCAGAAATGGCAGGAACACAATGGTCATTAGTGAGGAGCAAATGACAAAACTTAAAGCAGCTGTGGAGAGTTGTGCCAGGTGACTAACAGAGGTCAGAAAACAAAAACAGGGGTGACTAGTGGACAGGTAAGGAATGGAAGAGTCCTGAGAGTGGTGAGAGATGGTCTTCCTGATTCTGGGTCAGAATAGCCTTTTACTAGTAGGGTGGCTGTGGTGTTTTTGCAGTATGGCAAATACATTAGAGTGGCGGCAGTTTTCTTCAGCCAGCTTCTTGTTTTTACCTTGTCAAATCCCTGTAGAGCCAGAAATGCTCTAAAACACAAAATAAATCTAAAAAACATTGAAAACACTGAAAAATGTGGTAAACAATTCAGTGAATGTGAACCAACATACAAGCAACAGATTAAGAAAGGTGTTATTTATTCACTACGTCAGAAGATGAATAAAAAAGTATTAACTTACTTCCTAATACAAGAGAGAGCTGTTAATTGCTGGCAAATGTCATCTAGCACAACATAATTTGCTTAGAGTCCAGAAAGCCTTTTTCCTAAATTAATGCTCTGAAATCCAATGCTGCTACTGAATCATGAAACTGTACCAAGGATAATGGAGAGGCTGCAGAGGGAGGGACACCTGTCGAGTTCTGCTGCATTCTTGATACTTGATGCAGCAATAAAACAGTGATGAGCTTCCTTCAGTATGGTTAAGGTAAGCACATAAGGACCCTCTCTCTGACAATTAAGTGGACAAGGCTTTTTTGTGGTCCATCATGGTACCATCAACTCTGCTTCTGTGCAATGAATCAATTCCTTGATAATGACACTGAGGAGGGTTCATAAAACAAATTATAGAGATGTGTATAGAGTGTCAGATTACATCAGGCTTTTAGTCTACAGTCTGTGGCAGAGATTAGTTTACAAGCTGGATTTACAACGTGGAGCGTTTATGTGAGCATGTGCTGTCTGCTATTTAACTCTCAAAAAGATAGATATGCTCTTTTCATTTCTGGCTATACTCACCAAATCTGAGTAAAAAGACAGATTCATTGATATATAGAGAAGATGCAGAATTAAATGCAGTAGATAAGACGCATTCAGCCAAAGTGCTTGGGTAATTTCCACAATCAGTCTGGGCAGGTTGACCTTGATCCCTGAGATAAATCAAGGTATTTAGCACAAAATATATATTTTTTCCATTTTCCTAGAATCAAAACGTTTCCTAAAATGTTCTTAAACGTGATTTAAGAAAATGGCTAGACTCCTCCTCTTTACATGTTATCCTGCATCTCTCCATGTCTCTCTCTGCCTCCCTCCCTTGTATCACCCCCTCTGTTTCCCTCTTTTCTATCAGTAGTTCCTGTCCAATTTTCCTCATCTACCCTTGTCTTTACTATTTCAACCAGACAGGCCTCTTCCTTCACCCCAACTCCCCTTCCCCCACCTCTTCTGTCCTAAAGACTAATGAGGATGGGCTGTATACTGAAAGATAGTGTGTGCGTGCATCTTGTGCATGTGTGGGACTGCGAGATGGGGAGGAAGGAGGAGGAGATGAAGCAGGGTCTAGACATCTCTCAGTGAGGGGTATAGGCTGGACCACACAGATAAGCCCATCTGCCCATCATCAGCAAACACAGAGGGCTTTGTGGGGAAAGGATAAGCATCCAATTGATTTCCAGTTTGAAAATGGAAAGTGTAGGTACTGTATACAAACTAACTCTAGGAGAGTGGGGATGGTGAGCACAACACACCTGAGGGAATATTTGGAGCCTCAGTGTTTTTTTCATTTACCTGACAGTGTCACCGTACTGACAGTGCAGTTTGTAATGTATACATCCCCTTTTCTCTTACTGTCACGCTGTCTCTCTATGAGGATGTCAACACAAATTGTTATTTTGACAGCTGACAACATCCCCTATGTAGGGAAGCTGCTTCGTGCCACTGGAGTAAATAAAAAAATAAAAAAACAGACTAGTTTTGTCTACACTACAGCAGAAATGTAATTGAAATATATCAAATTTTAATTGTCATCTGGAGTCAAGCAGTTTAAGTTACACAAGTCATGGTATTTCCTGCAGTGAATTAGTCCAGTTAGCGTGCAAGGGCTTTGTGGAAACTAATATGCACCGACATAAAAAGAATAAAGGAAGGGGAGGGCTAAGTAATAAATAACTAGTAATAACTTTTAGGTAAAAACCACCAACAGTTAGGCAATAGTAACTGACAACATAAAAGATGTCCTAGTAGATCTGTAAAGAATGCACATTAGCCTGTCCAGGGTGGTAAAATCCAACAATGTGCTGCAGAGGAAAGAAAAGGGCAAGATGTAAGGAGAGCTTATTAAAGCAGCGGCAGCACTGAACCCTATTGCTGACCTCACATTGCCTTCTTCTTAAAGCCAAGAAAGTGTTATATTAGGCCACAAGTAGTCTACTACTCTTGTCAGCAGATTATTAAATAAACAGTTTATTACCTACATGTACTTTTGGTGTAATTGTAGGTCTCCATTAATGACTAGTTCATCACACTGCTGTGATTTTATCTATAGACGAGAACACTGGACACTAACCTTTTAGATTCACTTTTCTGTACCACTTGACAGCCACTAAACCAATTACAGCATAATCTACACTTGTACAATGCACAATATGTAGTTATGTTTTACATGTACTGTAGCATTGTCATCATCATCAGCATTTTGCAGGAGAATTTTACCCATTTACTATTCAACACACAGTATGTTGTTGTTTCAAAGAAAGGAAGCAATATTTTGGACAACTGACTATGGAAATAATAATCCCAAAGATGCAAGGCCACAAAAAAATTGTATTTTAGTTAGACAGACAATAACTTTGTTACTTATTGAAAAAAAAAAAAAAAAGAAAAATGGGGAAATGTCGCAGAAAACTAATCATCATCTAAACCACATTTTCTATCTTGAATGATCACTGCCCAAATACTGAATGAGATTTTCAAGTAACACTGACTTGTTCAATTCCATTAGCTGACTGGTGGTCTGTAGAAAAAAGACGAATGGCACTGTGAAAGAATCCTACTGCAGTGGTTGCAAAATTCTTCTTCTGTGATGAATCAAATTAACACTATGCAGTGTGGAGTCTACAGGTGTAGAGTCTGTCAATAAATGTTTGATGTAATCTTTTTCTTATGACAGTCAGCTGACAGACATACACAGAACAAGAAAGTAAGCTTATCTTAAAAGGTCTGATAATCAGTGGGGGAATAGAGCATATTTTCTCATCTATTGAAATAACATATGTAGATCTACTTTGGGAGAAGCATGATGGTCACATCCTGCATAACAAACCACTATATATGAAAGATGAATCTTTAAATATATTTTAAGAATCTCAACACTGCTCCACTATGTTCACCAGCTGTGTCTGTCGTTTGTTGCTACCTGAGCAGGTAATGTACAGTGTGTTTTTAAAGCTTTTACGCTGAAAACAGCTGCCTGCTGTGGCTGAAAACTACGCTATGAGAGCGGTGAGAATGAACCAAAACAGTAAAGTTGCGGGCTGAACAGCTAAATGAGCTGAAACTCGCTATAAAGCTCTGTAAATCCGAGGAGAGCTGCCGATTCTGCTGATAAGGTCATCACGACAAGTGATTTACTGATTGATTATACTTAAGATTAATCCCTTGTTTAATAATCCATTGCAAGTGTGATGACACACTTGCCGTGTGAAAGTGTTTATGCTTGTGTGTGTCCGAAAATAAAATTTAAACAAGGTAAAAAACAAAAATATAAACAAGGAGGAGAGTGGGTGAATTCATACATAATGTTTCCTGTACATTCCATTAAAATGATACACTACAACTGAACCACAACCCAGTTGCTGTATATCAGCATGGAAGCAATAAAAGGAATGCTCAAATACAGAGAGATCTTTGGATTTAAAAATCATTTATGCATTCATCCTCTGTCTCCGTCCCTCTGTGTCCCATTTTTCTTTTGCTCTCTCCACTTCATACATTTCAAACCACTTTTTTCCCACCCCCAAACAGGACAGGCCACATTAATTAATTATTCAGACATTTAAGTCAGTTATTTAAAGTGCATTAGGCTACTGCACATGCTGGTGTCTTAGCAACTTATCTGCAAATCCTTTATCAGTATTTTCTCTGCTTGTTTTTTTTTTTGCTCACGTTAGATATAGATGTTTAAATTGTGACTATGGGCAACAACATTTTCATCCACTGACTAGAAACAGCAACATCAATAATATCAACATATAACATCAACAGCCATCATCCTTAATGAGCTTAGGGCTATACATGACAGGTGAGGCGATGATCATGGTTTCATTCCCCTACTTATCATGGCTACCTCCTCGCTACAGCACAGAGAGCATTTTAATTAACTGACTTTTACTTTGCTCCAGAAAAGAACCGGAGGGAGGCAGACATCCACTTAGCAGCTGCACAGTAAGACCAGGGTGACCACAGATTCAAATACTTGGTTATGAATATAATTGTTTGATGCAAGCAAATGCTCAGCATGCTCCAAGTCCAGGATTACAAGTGGAAGAACTTAAAACAGAAAGTAGGGCAATGTCTTCATTGTTTGTAGATTTAATCCATTTGTCAAAAACCTAGTAATACACTAAATAAGCAAAAATAAACGTATGAATCTTAAAATTGCGTAACTGCAAGATTAAGGTCCATGTAAATTCTAGCATTTATGCAGACCTGAATGTAGGGCTGCAACTATTATTTTCATTAGCGATTAATCTGCAGATTATTTTCTCAATCAATCAATTAATCATTTGGTCTACTAAATGTCAACATTGTGAAAAAGGCCCATCACATTCATGAAGTGGAACGACCAAATGTTTAGCATTTTTGCTTGAATGTTCACAATTTGTGGCATGACTAATGGTGTCCAAAATCACTCACTATTCCCTACATAATAGACACACAATAGTTTACTCTGTACTAAGAAGTTAAGTAACATTGTAAATCATCATTTTGTGGCACCACTGACAGGTGTAGTCACATGACACATTACATTTTTGAATCTATAAAGTGTGAGGCATTATTGCAGCATTATTTTTGTTGGGAATTTCTGAGGGCACTCAAATAAAATGGTAGACAGTAAATATAGATACAAGAAAATAGAATGTGATTTTGGACTCATCCTAAGATATGGAAAAATGAAAGGACCTTGTTGCAGTTTGTTTTGTTTTCCTTTTTATCTAGAGAGCACCTCAATGCAGGTTCTAATACTTGCATACTTATTTTCTCTAAAGCTTGACGGCTGTAGCACTAAGTGTTATTGGCATGGGTAAACTGTTATTGACAGACACAGACGATATCAGTAAAGCTGGTTGAATGGACTGAGAAATCAGAGGCATTTTATTTCTACAAATTCATCGCAGATTAAAATTATCCCTTCTTGGCTGTCCCAATTGCAGATTTACAGCTTAAATCCAGTGTATCTTTTATTGCCAATTTTCATCATCTTAAAGTCATGGCATGTTATGCCCTGACCCTGTGTGCTGACCCTGTTAATGTCCAGGGACCACTGGCATGTGTGATATTTGTAGTTAATCTCAACAATAAATCATCTGACATTCTCTGTCAGTTTCTAAAATTACAAATCTTTAAGTGAGAAGATGTGTTTAAAGTGAATGGCAGCTCATTAGTAAATTGTTTACAGGTCAGTCGATACATTTAGACTGAGTTTGTCAACCTTATAGGTTGAGAATTGCATTTTGTTAATTCAAATATTATGTGAATTAGAATTTTGTTAATTCTAATTGCTTAGTTAAAATAAGGGGACAGATTTACCCAGCCAGTTAATGGTAACTTGTAAACATAGGGCAGAAATGATTATGTGTGATTCTGTAAGCTGGGTCTATAAAGTAAGAAAGCTGAAGATCAAAAGAATTTAATAAAGGAAAGACAAAATAAAAATGAAAGCCACTTCAAAGTTTAATCAAAATATATTTTTCTCCATGCAGGGTAATAGAATGCTAACACTCTTAAGTCAGCCATTCTCAACCAGTGGGCCTCAGAGCGCCATCTAGTGGGCTGCAGAGACAGTGGTACTGTCAAATGGTGAGTTTAAAATATATATTTTTTTGGTAATTTACAAAGCTAGTTATTTTTATATCCAAATGTGCTCAAGAATTCACATAAATGAAAACATTCAAATTAAAATGCATAATTTCAATGACGTCCACGTTCCACATCAGTGGCAGCCATCTTGGTTGTTTAGGAAAATGCGTCATCGCTGCTCCTCTGTACAGTCATCGTATCAAACCCGCCTCATATTAGATAAACGGTTGTGATTGGCCCGACCAGGGTCAGGTCGGATGAAAATCTGTTTGAATGGGAGAGGGACCAGACGCATCTGCCAGAGCAAATAAAACATGAGCTTGCTGAGTCGTCTGGTTTCCAGGCTATTGGTCAAGGGCACTGACAGGAGAATTAACCGAACATACATGTTTTGATGGCGGTTGAAACTGGAGCACCCAAAGGAAACCCACGCAAACGCAGGCAGAACATGCAAACTCCACAAAGAAAGGCCCTGCCCCAGCCAGGACTTTTTCATTTATCCTGGGTTATTGGTAAACAGCACGTATATATTATTCAAAGCTTTTTCATTACTGACTGCATAAAGAGATGTGACTCACATTAATTTCACTGATACCTGAAGTAGGTTCTCTGTTCTCCCCCAAGGGGGTAAATTATAATAATAAAGTTTACTGAATATAGCCTACTGTAAACTAAGGTGGAGCAATGTGAGAACGCTAATGAGTCATTTCCGTTATCTATAATATGGCAGCAATCCCCTAAAAACACAGTGCTGTGCAGTGCAGTGTTAATTAACATGGCTAAGATGAAGCAGTCAGAGAGCAGTAATAGCATAATGGCCTGTCGGTTTTTGTAAGCAGAAGAAAGGAATGAATGGAGTGGCGTGTGAATCACTGCATCTTTAGCTACCTCTTTGTGATAGACGAGGCCACACACTAGACATCTGTCTTGCTATTACTGTTGAATGAATACAACTTTCAAATGACCTAATGTACTGTGCTGTTTTCAATGAGCCCTGCTCCAGGTTTCATATGACTGTAGCAATGGAGATGCTGTGGTTTGTTCGTCTTGCCACATTTAACTGCAGATGTAATGTTGCTACAGAATGTAATATACATTGCATGTACTGTAGGTATAGTATACAGCTCCTGGAAATAATAGTTAAACAAGTCCAAGGGGCATGGAATACTCTGTACACTTCTGTGTTAAAAGCTGACCGATAGATGCGTAATTATGCTTTACTTACAATAAATCCTATTTCCTGTGCTACTGCTGCCACACGCAAAAATAGTCCATACAAACTGGTGTCAGATCAACAGCATTTTTTATGCATTCTGACTCACATGCTGCTGGTATTGAGAGGGCCACATGGGACATAGTCAGCGAGCCAGAAGTAGTGCCCTAAGAAGCTTGATAAATGCATGGACAAAAAGTATGTATTGATTTACAGCAGTTTCACACAACCCATCTGCCAGGCTTTCTTCATACCAGCTCTCGGCACCAGTGTGACTCTGATATATGATCTGTTTGTGGCTTTCTAATCAAACAGTAACATTCCATGTGGTTGCATTCATGCATTTACGTTGACTATGTAATCATCATCATCAAATCAAATTATGTACTTTCATTTCAGCAGTTTGAGCAGCAAGCATGAAAAAAAAAAAGGTAGGTTCTGTGGTTGCTCACTGCCATCACAACATTCATGACCTTTGACATAGAGTTAGTCATATTTTCCCCTCTTTCTACCATCAGTTGTATCCCTCTCTGAAGTATAGGAATGCAGCAAAGGACCAAAATCAACAAAAAAAAAAGAACACCAACAGTTGCCCAAGTAGCCACTGTAATGTATACATTAACGGTACTGTAAGGGAGATTGGATTATCCACAAAATGTGACAAAACATGTTACAGCAAAAGAAGCAGTTTAACAGTAAGCCATTGGAAGACCTCTCACTTAACCATTCAAATAATCCAACCTCAAATTTCTTCTTTGTTGTGCAGTCTTTATTCTTCCCTTTTCAATACTCTACAATGAATGATATTATATGCCCTGGTATTAGATTAAATTAATTAAATCCTTTGCTTTTCCTTTCTAACAGCAAACAACTCAATATTAACCGTTTTTTAATGACCAACTACTGGTTAGTTTATCAGTGTCTATATCAGCTTATTTTCAGCGTTTTTCTCATTTATATTCGATATTGTGTATGTGATTTTGTGACTTATGGATATGATTTATTTGATTAACTAATTTCAGAAAATGTAGAGGAAAGTGCTAAAGAAAACACAGTAAATGAAATGTGAACCATGGCTGGTTAGGGTCTAGGAGAGTCAGGGGCACTTTAATCTATCCAGGACAATATCATTTTATATGCCCGTGAGGGATTCTTTAAATGACAATAACAATCAATTATTCTTTTTAATTAGATAAATAAATGATTAATATTGGTGAAGGCTATGTCATTTAATGGGTTTTACTGGACAGAGGTCTGACACATAATACAGAACCGTAATGGTTTTACAGTTCAACAAGTATATTTTTCTTTTTAAGTAACAGTAATTATATTAATATATCTTTTTTTATGAAGAATAACTTATATATTTATTTACTAAGACACACAAGCATATAGAAATAAAGCATGATGAAATGTCAGGAAGCACTCAAGCTTGTGCACGATCAAGCCAAAACTTAAAAGACAGACAGACAGACCCTGTTATAGAATGTAGGTCAGATATCACACGAGATGAAATAAAAGCTTACAGATTTTTTTTCCAGGCCATCTGAATAATAATAACTACACTCCACACAAAACAGAATCTAAACTCCACACTGTCATCATAGACTTAAAAACCACATTTGGTCTGGAGAGCAGCCGTATATGTTTAGGTATTAGGTACAAGTCAACTCAAGCAGAACAGAAAACGAGTGAATAAAAGCCAAGTCAAATCTCTAGCTGCTCTTGCTACCAGATTTCATGCTGTTTTCTGGCAGTCAGGGAAAGGTTTTTGGACAAGTGTCATATTTGTAAGACTCGTGAAAAAATAAAAATACCCACTGACACAGACAAGGGGAAATGTTCAAGGTATGCAAATGGCTGCGGTTATCTGGTTAACTTTCACAAAATTTGCACCATTAAAGCCAACAAAATTCTCACAGGTGCTGTCATTCACCACATGAGAAGTCAGCTGAGTTTAAGAGAAAAAAAGAGCAAGGGAATGACAGAAGAAATGTGCATCAACAACATCCACTGGCCTAGATTTCTATCTTATCCCTTAGTGTTTGTGATTTGAACAATGTTCGGTTTGTTGAGATACTATAAAGCATCTCATTTTCAAGAGATATAGGAGTGAACCACGTACTGTATATTCAAAGTTGTCTGTCGTATTGGCTTTTTTAAGCCACTAAATAAATAAATATATAACAGAATGTACCACATGTTCCTCTGCAACAAATTCACCACAGAATACATCTCTGTCTTACCTGATCCCATGGACAAATTATCCCGCCAGAAAACATAAAAAGGTAACCCATGGCAACCAAGCAAGCCCAGATGACCAGGGAGAAAACACGTAGAAGCTTCTTGAAGATGGACTCAATGCAGACGAGTACAAACACAGCCAGGAAGATGGCCAGTGCTGTGGGCACAGTGATTACAAAGGCCACGTGGTCCTCAATGTTCTGAAAAAGGACAGGATAAAAAAATAAGAGCAGAAGAAAAAGACAGTGAGACACCTGGACAGCTATTTAAGAGAGAAGGGGAGAGATATGTCATTTATCAGAGTAAGGAGGAATAATTCATTAGAGACTAGTTTGCCTGAGAGAGATAAACAAAGAAAAGAAGCAAATTTAGAAGACAGAGACTTCTCGAGGGGGCATGAAACAGCCAAACTGCGTTATAAAAAGCCACTCCTCTAGCTCCGTCTTCCCTCTTTAGTGTCCTGAAAATACAAACAACCAAGGCAGACATGTGACTCAAGCAGAATAAAACAGATTCTCCTCTGATTTTTCTGCTTTTTTAAAACACAACAAGGTGTCATTACTAAGATAACCCTCTTTGCTGGATGTAATCTGAGAAAGGAGTCAGCTATAAGATGAAACAAATGCCCTTTTGCTCTGCATGTTCTTCTGTTTGAGCCACAAGAAATTGGACAAAAAACCAAAATGGTTAAAAATATGTCTTCTGAATTACCCAGATCAAATCTTTCAGGGTGTCAGAATTAAACTGAACATCTCCATAGAGATACATTGTGGTGGGGACAGGACTAAGACTGAGAAAGCAGAAAATGTGAGTGGGTGAAAAACAAAAAACAAAAATAACAAAAAAGGTAAAAATAGAAAGGTAAAACTAAAGTAAAAGAAAAAATATATTTAAATAATTTAACTTATTTATGTATGTATTCAATTATACTTCAGACTAATCAGATCAGATCTATTAGAGACATAGTATATTTTCTTTTTGAAGTATATTTTAAAATATTTATATATATGGCTCGACAGAGTGGTACTCTTGTTTGTACCCAGATAAGTATAAACTCCAAGATAGTATGGCCAAACATCTAAGGTTAATTTGGCCAAATGTACAAACCAGGGATCCATTTCCTATTTCCAATACATAACTGTAAAAGTGAAAAAAAATCTTTATACAGAGAGAACATCCTATGGAGTGAAGAAAAACCCTAAAAATCCCCAAGTGTTAACCAGTAGCAAAGTTGATGCCCCATCCATAATGGATTTGCTGCAGCCTTGCTGAAACACACTTAGATCTGAACGTTCTAATAAAAACTGCAGGAGTTTCTTCAAGGTGGAATGAGTTGTTTTGCTGTCTGCCTTTGCTAGACTTCATCCCATCATTGCTTTTCCAGTAGTGTGACAGAGGATGGAAAAGGGTCAGGATATGGGTATATGTAGGCAGCAGATGTGTCACATCCTCACTGGCACATGTGGCTGCGTAGGCAAGGGAATATATGAAATACACTGCTGTCTACCAATCAAACTTCAATTCAATCCCAAGTGGTCTTGTGTCGTATTGTCATTGGGTGAATGCTAACATCAGGACTAGTCATTTGCTGACTCTTGTTCACTGAAGACCTCACTGCTCAGTGACACTGTATCCCCATCCATAAAGACAGATCTGTTTGTCCTCCTCCTCTCCATCTCTCTCTTTCGCCTTCTTTAGCCCCCCACCCCCACCTTCCCTCTGTCTCTTGCTTATGCACACAGTCAATGCACTGGGACAGGGTATGTGTGGCTGCAGAGAGCCACAGAGAGTTTGTCTCGCCCAGAGCAGGGCTCCAAAGCAGCACAGGATTTAGGTCAGCCAGCCAGCAGGATAGAGGGATGATAGGATACAAATAAAAGAGAGACAGCAATATGAGGAGGTGAGAGATGACACAGACACGAAAATATAGAGAAATAGGGGATGATGGAGGGAAAAAAAACAAAAAACAAGCCAGTAGCAAAAGTCATGCCTATCCAGCACAAGGATAGAGCAAAAATGGAAGAGGATGTAGGACAGACAGACTGAGCAGTGGCCTGACAGGAAAAGACATTTACTGAGATGCTTATTCATTGTGAGCCCACAAAAACATTGCTACCAGAACTTGTAGGATTATATTTCAGTGTCTGATTGTAGGGAAATCTTTTTCTCCCAACTGGGGATTTCAACTTGGTTTCCAACTCTACATTAATACCTACAAATACAATGTTTTAGCTGCTGGTTAACCTATACTTTGACACTTTACCACAAAAACTGCTAGCTGGATAAAAAAATGAAATCCAAAGTGAAATTATCTCTTAGGTAATTCATCGGAACAAACACCAACTGTGGCTAAGGTAATGAGTCAAAAGAATAATGAATGATGATGAACTGCTTGAATATCTCCAAATGTGCAAGACCATAAGAAAAGCACTATTTGATAATAACAGCAGTGTGTAGGAGGTCATTAAAACGCAATCAACTATCAGAAAAGTTGCCAGCTTAAATATGATTCATCAATAGATTGTTCTCTCTTCTAATCTTTTAGGTAAGGGATTTAATTTGTTGACTAATTAGGCATAAGTGGCTCTGTTTTGTCTTGATTGCATGGAAATGCAATGGCTGGCTCGCTAACCACTGATGTTACTGACCTCACCCTCTGTTGGTTGTATGTTACGGTGCATGACTTTAGCATGCAAAACTTTAAATTCTGTTTTCATTCAGTTTTGTATGTTTAGCTACCATACATAGGTGTTCCCATTAATTAACTGTATTCCAGTGAAATTTGTGATGTACAGGGTGATGTGTTTGTGGGTCAGTGCCCTCTCTGTCTCTTTCAGTGCATTTTTGACTAATCCCTTCTTAACAGCAGACTCAGCAGAGACAGGGAATGGGAAAGGCACTCTCCTAATGCAAAATGTGATGAGCTGTAATAAGGTTATGTTAGTATATCCTCAAAAATCAATCATTAGATTGTGTTAATATATCATTATGTTCTAAAAACCTTTTTTTTTTAGATAGATCAGGTAGGTTATTTGAGCATTTAATCACAGCCAGTCAAAATGTGCACTTGCTTTTTTTAGTTCAGAATGTCTTTTAATTTACAGTGCTTTCCTTCACTGCATTTTTCAGGTTTTTAGAGCAAAGATTACCTCGTCAAAATAGTGACAGAGGAAAACAGATCCCCTTTCTGTAGTTCAGTCAACCATGAGCTCAGACAATAACTACGCCCCTTATTCCCCCTTCACTTTTATCTCACCCTTCTCTTCACATTAGTGCTGCGATGAGGACCGCATGCTGCGAGTGTGCGTGCATATAGGTGCTGCACAAGCACGCTTGTATGTGTGTGTGTGCACATTTGTGTGTGTGTGTGTGTGTGTGTGTGTGTGTGTGTGTGTGAGTCTATGAGAGAGGGGAGCTCATGTATTATGTTTGAAAAGCCAGTGGATTTTTTTTGTGTGTATGTGTGTGTGTGTGTGTGCGCACACATATGCTTGTTTTTGAGCAAATGATTGGCATCCAGTTTGTGTGACCCTATTTCGCTGCATGCTTATAGAAAATGCAAGACTCCACAATATGTGTGTGTGTGCACCACATGTGCCTAGATGTACTTGTTCACACTGTTTACAGATCTTACACTTGATGTGAATTTCCTGCACATACCGTCACCGTAATTTACAGCCCACACACAGATGTGCAACGTATCATGCTAAAATATAATGCCATCCATATGTTTGGATGGTTGTTTTTTTGGTACTTTTTTTTGCATTTGTGTGTGTGTGTGTTTCTGCACGTTGTGAATGAGCAGCTTACCAGTCCTGAAGCAAAGAACACAGTCAGCAGAGCCAGGCATGCTCCCATCACTATGAGCAGCAGGAACACAATCAAAGGATGCTGTTGGCTCATACAGTAGTAGGACTCATACAGCCAATCCGGGGACCTGTTCCTCTTCTCCTGACCTCCTCCTCCTTTATCCCCTTCACCAGACACCCCTGCCCGGTCCAGGAGATACCGCTTCCTTCTTATTGCCTCTTGCCACATGGATCTTGGAGCCGAGAAGGAGGAGGAGGAGGAGGAGGGAGGGAAACTAGAGGAGGCAGAGGATGTGGTCACTGCTGAGGTATTAGTAGTGTCCACCACAGAAGAGGAGCAGTTGCTCTGTTCCACTCTCCTGCTGTTGTTGTTCCTGTTGGGGACCCTGGTGTGAGAGCTCCTGATCTCCAGCGTATCCTTCAGTTCCTCCTCCACCTCCTCTCTGAAGTCCTTCAGGCGGAGACAACTGAAAGCTGAGACTGAGTCTGAGTCAGAGGCAGCATGCACAGACCGGAGAGGTGGCAAGAACGCACCGAGAGTAGAGCGCAGCATCCTCCTCTTTCTCCTCCTGCCAACATGTTGGAGTGGGAAATGAAGTGGAGCGCGGAGACTGAGTGCTCTTTAGAGTGAGGGAGAAAAGTGGGAGGGAAGTGAAGGGAAGGGGAGGGAGAGAGGGCTAAAGGGGAGGGAAGTCAGCAAGTGAGAGAAAAATGACTACACTGACATGTATGCAGTAGTATTAATGCAACGTAATTATTTGTACTGACAAACTGCAGAACACATGTTTAAAAAAAACTAGAACAGTTTGAGCTCAATTCTGAAGATGCTGATGATTTTCAGAACTATGTTTTTCAGTCATCCCCGTCCCTCTGTCCTGCTTTCTTCCTACAGACAGACAGCAATTTGCCTTAACGCCAGATTTGTTAAAACAGTTCTCACTGGTCGAAGGTGAACTGGTGGCAGATGCACGCAAACAGAGGGATCAGGGATTAGCCACCAGTAAAGCCAGGGCAGTTAAAAGAAAGTTCAATTTTCATGTGAAAAATATAACATATCCTGAGTTTAATGAGCTTAGGCTGAACTATGTCTGATCAAAACTACTTGATGTCATTTTATTTTGCTCAGTTGTGTGTCATGAACGAGTGGTTTCTAAATGATGATGACTTCTCAGTTCTTTCGTGCAAATAAGCAGCTTAGGGGACAAAAAATAAAAAAAAGTGGACAAACAAAAGCACACATGCCATTTGCTCAAAGACGCACAGACACTTCACACACAGGGGCCAGCAAAAACATGATGAAAATGGCGCTGGCCAAAATGCTGCTTGTGAATAAATGATGGACTTCCAGATTCCTCTAATCTCCTCACAACAAGAACCACCTTATTTGAGTGCTGAGTTTAACTTGCAACATACCTTAACACCACCTGACTGTCCCTTCCCATTGAAGCCTTTATAATAATACATTTCACCTTTGTCACATTTTTTTTTTTTTATCAAACCATAGACTGTATATAAAGATGGACGACATGACAGCTGTCCAAAAGTGAAGCCAAAACATCTTGACTGCCCTCTGGTGGCTGGCTGCAGTATAGGTCATAAGCCCCACCTACTCCATGTTAACGGATGGGACATGGGCCAAACTGAAAAGTCAAATACATTTTTCCCAAAGATGGTTTCTGTCATTTTAGGTGTTCATTTTTCTGTTTCTTTCACATCATGATTAACAACTGTGAGTGTGCTCGCGATTGGTTCAGACGGGTGTATAGGCGGGAACTCGACACACCGGCTCCACCGCGGATCACTACTGCGCAGACTCTGGCTCCAAATAACATCACCAGTGCAAGATTGCAGCTCCCGTATCCGGGATATTTTGGCTTCATTTTTGTAAAGTAAGAGGTGGTAAAGACACATTATCAATCTTTATATACATTCATTAATGCACTCAGATATGCAAATGCACATACGCACATAATGACAGACAAACAGACCCGTAATTTGAGTATGAAAGAAAAGTGGCACTGTCTTGAAATTAGTTTGGTTCAAGGGCATGAAACTTTGTCAGATTCTTGAGTCCTTTGAAGGCGACCACCCTAATGAAGGCAAAATAACTAAAAACATTTGGTACTGGAGAAGAGTTGAGTGACATGTTCTAAAATTTGCTGAACTTGACTTTGAGGTTCTACAGTCCTAAGATTACCATATATCACTATCAAAATCCATGTAAACTACTTGTCAACTGAACAATTAGCAATGCCATTCTGCACTCCTTGCATAAAGCCCAGTTCAGACCAAAGATTTGCAAAGAGACGAGTTGAAACTTGCTCCTTGCAATGCGCCAGTCTGCAACGTTCTGCAACCTGCCAGTTTACACCAATGCGACTTGACGTGACAGTGTATCGTTTCCATAGCAACGACTCTCTGTACTTCCATTCTAACTGCCGGCTTTTCCAGCGTTTTTTGTAGCTGGATAAAATTTATAGCGTCTTAAAATATGAATGAGGATAGTGATAGTGAGTTACTTGCTACAGTTGCATTTCTAGTATTGATAAATGGCAAAAACATAAAAAAACGAGCAGGTCGATATGTCCGGCTGACTTCGCTATGAGCTGATTGGCTGTTGAAACAGGTGACGTGCCATACATTCTAAAGCCAGCCACTGGCGACTGAGTCGCAGGCGACGCCACATGGGCCAGTTCACGAGACCACTGCAACTTTTCCCTGCAACAGTTTTTTCTCGTTCGCAAATATTTGGTCTGAACTGGCCTTAAGGACTGTTCATTTGCCACTCATCCAAGAGACTTCATCAATTCTACCAACAGAGGTTGTGAGAATATCAAAATGTCCAAAGTCCACCAGACAGAGACCTGAAAACCTCTGCAAATAAAGCTGAAAAAAGGTTGAACACTGCGTCCAGCAACACACAAAATGAGAAACTTGTCCACCATACACCCAAACATAAACATAGAAATGTGATATACTAGTCTAAACAAAAACTGGGACCCCCACCAATCAGTTGGACTAATAAAGCCTTTCGTACAAGTGGCAACACATAAAAACCAATCAATCAATTGTTATCGCAATGCATTCTGCTGTAATTATTTTGCTATCATTTATACTCTACATTGGCTCTGGTCTTATCTATATCCTTTTCTCTGCTCCTACAAAGGCCCAATTTCCCCACGGGGATGATTACAGCTTCTAAGATTCAGATTACATCTAATCTGATTTAATTAGTATGGGCATCTATTTTGTAGATTTTATTACCAATTTAGAACTGAAGGCAAATATCAAAGCATAACACAGTAAACAGCTTTGAAAACATGATATTGATTCCTTCCAAGTGCAGTTGATGTTGGAGATAATGGGAGTGGTAGTGATGGTTTTATTACAAGCATTGGTGGACAGCGGTAAAAAAACAAACAAAAAAAAACCTACCCTTTCCTACACCATGTTGTTTTCTCACTCCCTGCTCGCCACTGTGCCCTTTTTTCACCTCCTTTCTCTTATCTTTCTCCTCCGCCTTCACCTCTCTTATTTCATCCTCACACATTCCTCCCCACTTTTTTTCCACCAGTATCCTTCCTCTGCTCTAGCATTACAGTCCTCATCTTCCCCCTCTGATCCTCACACCCTTTACTCTGTCCTCATCATGTCTAAAGTCCAACCTTTCACTTTCTCTCTTTCAAAATCCTCTTCCTTCTCCTACACTCAGGCTTTCAACATCTGCCTCCACTTCCTGAACCCTCACCTACTCTATCCCTTAACTCATCCAGTATTTTCCTCTTACACCATTTTCCACCTCAGGCTCATTATTCACATCTTTCATTTTCCCTTCTTCCCCCTCTTCTCTTCCTTCACCCTCCTCTCATTCTCCATATTGCCAAGCTCATTCCCTCTCGACCTACTTCCTTTACCCTACCTACTTATACCTACCACTTTTATTCAATTTTATTTTCAATTATTTTTTATCTAATGTAGAATTTTTTCCCTGTAATTATTATACCTGTAGTTATTTTTAAAGTGGAACAGATTCTGATTGAGACATTGGATGACTTGAATGGAATGTAACTAGTTAACAACTATTGTTTCATTACACAGTCTCAAATCAGTCTTATCTCTGCTCTCAGTATTGCCAACATAATCTGCTTTCTTGTCTGACATAGTTCAGGCTCGTTTGACTTAATGTCTAACTATGACATACATTCGTAAACTCATTCAGAAATGCCATTTTTGTAATAAGCTTCAGAAATACCAACATTTTGGTCTGTACATTCAGATTAAGAAACACTAAACTACAGGAGATGAGGGAGTTGGCCATACACTATATCTTGTTTTTCACTTATTTTCTTAAATTCTTTCTCCTTTCATGTAATAATAATTTTAAAAAAACATTATACTATACATTGTTGTTGTCAACATTTGAGGTACAGGGTTACGGAAACAATATATAAAATATACCTTCCACATGTACAGTACATTGCCATGAGAAGCAAGAACGTACAGTACAATATCACTAGTAAACTTTTCCACCAGCTCTTACTGTCAAATCCAGAACTTTTTAAAATTTGTTTGTAAAATTACACTTTAACTTTAACTTTAGCTATTATTTATCCATTTAATTGGGTGGAATGTACCTTTGCATAAAGAAACAGGTAGGGCTGAATGATTGTTTAAAAATCGCAATATAAAAAAGTGTGATTGTCAAATTGCGAGAGCTGTAGATTTAATTATAACTTACATAATAACAGGCCTTTTTCACAGAAGCCATTTTTATGTGTCACACTAGAAAAAGCACAGGTGTAAACAATAAAAATGATGGCTGAATTCCATTGAACTGTGCGATTTCAGGGTCTTGGTATTGTGCATGCTGGCTCACTGTCCCACTGTCATGACTTACTGGGACGCATAAATAGAACAGAGCCATCGTTAATGTTATTAGTAACACCTGTGCCTTCCCTACTGTGCCAAGTCAAAATGTCTGCTGGGGAAAAGGTCTACCATCAGCAGCAAATATATTCAGCTGTAGCCAACAGTCAATTATTCCATGAGTTGGTCAAACTACATGAAACTCATGTAAGTCATGATTATATTTGAATGTTACTGAGTAATGTCAAGTATACAACAGATAAAATAGCTTTCTAAATATGAGTTAAACTGGTTGATTTTCTATTTTAAAAAGTAACAAATTTACTTACAAGTTGACTTTTTATTAGTTGTTTTCATGTTGAAACAAGGTAAACTTGTGATTATGCTTGGACAAAGATATTTTGTTAAAAACTAAAGACCACAAAAACAGCCATAAGGGTTCATTTATAGAATAGAATCGCAATTTAAAAAAAATACTATATTGGTGAAAAAAAATGACATTTAAGGGTCATCTTGTTTGATGTCAAGATGTTCACCCTAGAAACAGGTAAGCCAGTGTATGTTAGACTGTCGCATGTTTATCTGTTTTGGGTTGTTTTTTTT
>LKNJ01001176.1:0-16315 GCA_002120245.1 Maccullochella peelii
TCCCTCATCTTTTTAAGTGGGAGAACTTGCACAATTGGTGGCTGACTAAATACTTTTTTGCCCCACTGTATATTTGATGTTTCTGGATTAATATTCCTGCTGCATTAAAGTGTATGCTGCATTTTACTGCTGTAGATGTTTAAGGTTGCACTAATTTTAACAACTTTGTATACTGTAGTTTAATCTACATCAATGCATCATATTTCATAAGATCAGCATATGTTTGTAGCGTCGCTGTCCTGTGAGAACCACGTATCTCTAAAAAGTCCATGAGCTCAGAAAAACAGCCCTGTTTTCAGCTTTGTGATGATGCCTTTTCCAGCTGATCCAAGCAGGGCTTTAAATATACATTTATCTTAAGAAGTAGCAGAATTTTCTCAACCCAAGAAGGAAAAACTTAATCATTCAGTTTATCTGTAAAACTCAAATTCTGACATCTGAAAAGTAACTAAAGCTGACAAATATAGTGGAGTAAAAAGTACAATATTTCCCTCTGAAATGTAGTGGAGCAGAAATATAAAGTAGCATAAAGTTGAAATACTCAAGTAAAGTACAAGTTCCTCAAATCTGTACTTAAGTAAATGTACTTAGTTACATTCCACCACTGGTTTTAAAGCTAGCTGTTTCCACCTGGTTCCAGTCTTTATGCCACGCTAAGCTAACAGCTTCCTGCCGTAGCTTCATATTTAACTGACAAATATGAGTGTTTCCGATCTAATCATCAGTCAGCAAGAAAGAAAAAAACAATTCCCGAGATCTTGAACTATTCTTTTAAATGTTGTCTAACATAATGCAGCCATACAAGAACTTTGCTTAAATACAATACAGTCTACATTTTATGATTTAAATCAGACCCTGTCTGATCATGAATAAGTAAAGAAGAGTATGAATCTGAGCATTTGATGGTTTTAGTACTTGACAGTTTTCGATACTCCAGTCTTCTCTGTCAGTACCAGAAAAGCATAACGGTCTGATGCCTCACCTTAGTTTTAGTATCACAATGTGTCAGACAAATAAAAACATCCTAAAGTTGATGTCAAACACGGTGTGTGCATCTTAAATCACTGGAGTTAAAGAAGCCGCTGTGGGAGTTTTGTGTGTGTGCATTGGGGTAAAAGTAAGTGTGTGTGTGTGTGTGTGTGTGTGTGTGTGTGTGTGTGTGTGTGTGTGAGAGGAAGACATCAATCAAAGCTCATTTCAACCCTTCTCATATCTCTCCCAACCACACACATTGAAACACCAGAAACAAATCCACTGCCAGAGAGAGAGAGTGACTTATAGAGCGATGGAGAGATGATGGGGGATAGAGAGAGAGAGAGAGAGAGAGGACAGAGAGAGAGAGAGAGAGTGAGTGCGCTTTCTATTTATAGCCTGTGTACCCAGAGAGGAGGAAGACTGTTGTTTGAAAGCACACTTGGTGCATATGATTTTGTGCTGCAGTACACAGGCTCCCATCCGAAAGACGCAGGAAACACAGAAGTATACAATAAATACATGCTATACATGTGGGTGGTGAGATGGGTCATTACTGGGAAAATTAATGGCTGTTTGAAAGGTTGATGAGAGGCGGAACATGATTGGTCCAGTAATCATCATCAGCAGGAGCTGTAGACTTCGTACCCCTCAACGCCCTACATGGAAAGAAATTAGCTCTATGTACTTTATCCTGCTGTGTGTGTGTGTGTGTGTGTGTGTGTGCGCGCGTGTGTGTGCGCGTGTGCGCGCGTGCATGATCATGCTTGCGCACAGATTATCTGTCTTTTAAGCTGCCACTCACTGACAGTTCAACTTTACTTTAAGTAATTAAAGCAACAATCAGGATTCATGATAGGTAATGCTGTAACTCATCTTCCCGCTCACTTACACAGCCTTCAGGCCAAAAGATTCCCGCTGAGATTCAGCAATTATGTTTCACAAAATATGGCGTGCACACGCAAGTATTTTAACAATGGTGGCTCTGGTCTGTAATGCTTACTCACCGGTGTACGCAGCACTCTTGTGGTGAATGCTAAAAAGCTTTTGCTAAGTGGAGAAGATTTTAGATGGTTTCACTTTGGAAACAAAACAGTTTCCTACAGAGACCGAGTTTAGTCGTCTGTCCTACCTCTCAGAGTTGGAATAAACCAAACCGTATTTTATTCAGCTTTGTCATAAACACCATTGTTAGTGAAAGCTAAGTCTATAAATAGTTGCAAATTTGACAATAAAGTGCCGTGGCATGAATGAATGCAGTGTGTGCAAGTGTGTTGGCATTTCTGTACATTACGTGTAAAACTGATTTTCTATCTTGATTGTCTTAAAGTCCTCGGCATATTCTAAACTAACATGCTTCTTTGCTTTTTTCTGCTGTTTTCTGCAGCTTATTTGTAGCATGATAGCACTACAGTGACTTTAAAGAGCCCACACAACGTTTGAATGTTGAAATGTTTCTTTTTTAACATAGAAACAACATTAAAAGACAGATTATTACAGTATTCAACTTTATTTTCATTATATGTACTTACTTATACAACAGAACATAGCCTTGTCACTCCTACATAATGTCTTGCTAAAATGACTCAAAGAAGGTCTCAAAACTCAACTCATAAAAGGTCACAGGAGAGTCAGTACTGTGTGAACTGATAAAGACCTGATAAACTGTTAAGTTTGGAGGTTCATTATTAACATTATTGATTTTTTGTCAAATGGAAAAAACAAGTCAATCATTTTTACATTTCTGCTTGTGTATGGATTAAACAAATGAGGTACAACATGTTAATAAGTGAGTTTTAGAGGTGCTGGTAAGTGTATATTATTACCTTTGTACAGAGCCAGGCTAGCTATTTTAGCTAGGCTAGTCACCTCCCACCTCTAGCTTCAAACTGAACACAGACATGAGAGTGGTGTCGATTTTTTCACCTAAGTCTCGGAAAGAAAGTGAATAAGTATATTTCCCAAAATGTTGAACTATTCCTTTAAGTACAAATACAAAACACAGTTAGGTTTGAACCCACATAGCTCCTTGTTTCATGCTAACCTCCTTCCAACACAGACTTTTCTTGCCTTTACAAACTTGCTGTCTCTTTAATGGAGGCTGGGTTAGTAGCACGTTATTTCCAGCACCTCTCGGTGGGCCTATAAATAGACCGAACAGACATACTTTTTTTTCACACATTTTCTTCTTCTTCACCTCTGTGTGAGGTGGTCTGGTTTTGACATCCAGGTGTTCTTTAGCTTTTGCTAATTTTCAAGCATCTACCCTATAATTCTGTTTATGCAGGAGACACCCACTGACACATTTCTGTGCACACGCTTCTTCACCTTTTTTCTTTGTTGTATGCTTGGCTGTAGATTAAAACTGTGCGGTAATGTCTGGTCTTAGTTGCAGAAGTTTGGTCTTCCTCGCTGTCTTGGGGTCACTGATTTTTTTTATATATAATTGACCAACATTATGTGACTGTAATTTTCCCAGTTATTAAAAATTCCTCCCTCTCTGTCCCTCTCTGTGCAGCATCAGACAACAGCCAGCGATTTCAGGAGACGTGTTTCGCCTTTGCATTAACGCCACAGCAAGTCCAGCAGATCAGCAGCTCGATGTAAGATGAACACCACTCTGTCAATGCAGGATGCTGAATCGTTGATGAATAATTCATAAATGTACATTAGTTTCTACAGATGTGTGGTGGTACATTTCTTTCTGTGCTCAAAGGGACATCTCGGGGACCAAATGTGACTTCTCAGTTCAAGTTCAGTTGCGGTTTTGCCTGTCGGAGACGAGTTGTCCTCAGGAAGACCATTTTCCACCCAATCTGTGTGTGAAAGTCAACGGGAAGCCGTGTAACCTGCCGGTGAGGAGCTCAGCATAAACCACATAAACAACTAGAAAAACATCTTTGTTCTGCCACTCACATCTGAAGAGTGACAGGCTTTTTATTGCACTTCTTCCACCATTGTTGGTGTTGAACAAAAGAAGGTTAATTTTCTCTTTTCCCTTCTAACATTCATGTCTGTCATCTAGGGTTATCTTCCTCCAACCAAAAACGGCGTAGAGCCCAAGCGGCCCAGCCGGCCCATCAACATTACCTCACTGGTCAGATTGTCCACGACAGTCCCCAACACCATCGTGGTGTCGTGGACCGCTGAGATTGGAAGGGTAAGGACCAAAGTGTCACAGTTTCTAACGAGGGACTCTTGAACTGATAGTGTTGATAATTTATGACAGATATGACAAGGGATAAAGTCATTTATCAAGTGAAATTACTAAAAAATTGCCATAAAAGCTTAACTGAATATATTTGTGTTTTATGGGGACAGAATAAATAAATTTGGAGATGTCACTTTTGGCTTTGGCGACTTATGATGACTGTTTTTCTGTCATGTTTAAAGAATAATTGATAATACAAATAATTATTTGCAGCCCTCATTATTATGATATGTTCTTTAATCTAATCTATCCGATTATGCTAATTAGTATCTATAACAATAATTAATATAATACTTAATCTATATGCACATTTCTGTCTGCACACACACAGTGTGTTAATTTGACTAAAACAGTCTGTTATCTCATATGCTGATTTATATTGAGTTGCGTGGAGCTTGATGTTCTGCAGACAGGCAGTAGAGGGCAGTAAAGGAACCATCTCACAACGGAACATACTGGCATCAAATGTCAGCCTACAGTGCACAAGTTCTTCCTTCCCTCTGTTCTTCCTGACACATGGCTGAACATAAGTTGGTCTCCGAGCAGTAGGATCGTTGGAAAGTGTCTTCCCTGCTAAAGTTACCTCGAGTAACACCGTTCAAGGACATCCTCTGAAACTGGCCCAGAACTCGTTTCGTTTCGTTTCTTTATTTACACATACAAAAACTTATACTCACATATAAAAAAAGATACAATACATAATTTGCAATAAAAACCTAAAAAAAAAACAACAACCTCCAGGGGCTTGAAAAGTTGCTCTCTCCAGGCAGCATATTACAGGAAATAATTACAGCAAGGAAATACACACAATTTATCAATAATTTTAGACAGTAAAAAAAAGACAGAAAACTCTGACTCTGGCAAGCAAAAATTGTCTCTATGTGGGATTTTAAAGTATCACTCTGCACATTATTACGTTATTGTATCATGCCTTCATGTGTGTCCACAGAGTTACTCCATGGCAGTGTACTTGGTGAAGCAGCAGTCATCCACAGTGCTGTTACAGAGACTACGGGCAAAAGGCATCAGAAACCCAGACCACTCCAGAGCACTCAGTAAGGACTGTCAACCTCCTCTTTTTAGAGATCTGATATGCTGGATCGGTATCAGGGTCCGGTATTGACCTTATTAAGCGGACCGGGCATTGGCCAGACATGACTGATCCACAATAAGTACACTGTTTCCACTATAACTTCATTTGTTTGAGTCACGAAACTTAGTTTTTAGCGGCACAACAATCTCTGGCTTCATGTTATACCACATAAAATGACCCTGATGAGTTTCACACACTGATATATACAGGTTTTAAATTTTAGGGGAAAGAGAGCAATGGTATTGGCATCAGGAATCAGTATCTGTAGATGCCCTGAGTGTTTATGGCCTTATAAATCCAACTCAGATATTAGCTGGCCCATATATGGTTTTATAAGAACAGTGTTGTGCAATATGCGTGCAAGTTTCATGATTTTATATGATGTTTTTTTAGATAAGTGTTTATTGAATGTGATATCTTATCTGTTTGATGAGCAGTAGTGGAAGAAGCTGGTGGTGAAATGTGTTTTTTGCTCCCTAACTTCTTATGTTAGGTCGAATTAAATAATACTTTCTGGTGATCTTATGTGCAACAAGGTTTGAAACTCTGTTATAAGCTAACTCTAGTTGAGCGACACACATTCATTATTCTTTCTTTTTCACACAGTCAGATGGCCAAATTGTTTCCCATTTCATATGAGGAGGCACTGTATTATGAGTCACACATTTTATATATCTATCTATATTTTATACTGTATGGGAAGTGCTATAAGAAGATTCAGGTGCAGAGGGGAGCCCCACACAGCTTGAGGAGCTCATGAATTGATTTTACAGAATGCTGCTACATTAGTAACCTTGGTTTGTAACACGTAGTAAAGTAGTAGCTGAAATGAGAAACTGAGCATGTTTGTAAGTCCAGCTGTTTGGCTCTCACTCACTCTCGTGTGTGTGTGTGTGTGTGTGTGTGTGTGTGTTTTACTTGTGTTCTGCAGTCAAAGAGAAGCTAACAGCAGACCCAGACAGTGAAATAGCCACGACCAGCCTTCGAGTGTCGCTGCTCTGCCCGGTAAACATGCTCCCTGCTCTTCATGAATTTAAGGCGGTGTTTAGCGATTCAGAGATTCAGTCATGCTGAGACGTGTCTATCCATTCTTTTGCTTTTTTTGGCTTTTTTCTTTTGCTTGAATGTGTCTCAACATGCCTATATGTCCTTAACCTCGGGTTGTGTACGTGATCCACCTGTCAAATTGCCTTCTCAACCCCTATCATGCACCGTTTCCATGTGGGTTTGGCATGTTTGTGACATCTGTGCATCCCTGCTGTGTGTGTGTGTGTGTGTCCTCTTCATGCCCTGACTACGTGTGTGTGTGTGTGTGTGTGTGTGTGTGTGTGCGTGTGCGTGTGCGTGTGCGCACGCACGCTGTGCAGCTGGGGAAGATGCGGCTGATGATCCCATGCCGGGCTCTGACATGCTCCCACCTGCAGTGCTTCGACGCCACACTCTACATCCAGATGAACGAGAAGAAGCCCACCTGGGTGTGTCCTGTCTGTGACAAAAAGGCCCCCTATGAACACCTCATCATCGACGGGTGAGTCACCCAAACCCCCATCTGCCCCTCCTACGACCTGTTTGACCTGTTAGGAAATGTTCAAACCTTTAACCTAAAAGCACAACTCTTATCAAAAGATGGATGTTTTCCTTTAACTCACCGGACTTAACTCAAATTTCTGTGTGTGTTTGTGTACATTATCTTGGATGGGTTTGTGTATGACGTGTATGTTTGTCCTCAGGCTTTTTGTGGAGATCCTCAACAGCTGCATGGACTGTGATGAGATCCAGTTCAAGGAGGATGGCAGCTGGGCCCCCATGAGGTCTAAGAAGGAAGTGCAGGAGGTCTCCTCTGCTTCCTATAACAACGGGCTGGATGGTGAGACATGTCATGAGGGGATTAAAAGTAGGGTAATAAACATGAAGGTTGCTTCTTCATGAAGGCTGGAAGTAATTAAATTAGGATTAAAGAGACGTGGTAAGAAGAGAGAGGCTGTGCATTTACATCCCCTCCCCTCTTTGTTTATGCATTGTCAGTTTTAATTTGGTACGGCATCAATCATAATGCCACTGAGTAAACTGCCTGTCTCCATAGTAACAAACATACTGTATCTCATATTACAGGAGGGGAAATGTGTATATGTGCATTTTAGCACGCTCACAGTATTCAGCAGTGCGTTGTTATTTACTTTGCAGGCGCAGAAAATCACAAACGTGAGCACACAAACTAACATGTTGCTGCTGCTCTCCAGGTTCATGTCGGACGTCTGCAGGCTCAGATCAGCGGGGCTCCTCGTCCTCCAGCCACGGCGGCAGCGACAGCAGTAATGGCAAGAAAGTGGAGGTGATCGACTTGACACTGGACAGCTCCTCGGAAGACGAAGGACAGGATTCACCGCCTCCGCCGCCGCCACCACTGCCTCCTCCACCCAAAAGAGCGTGTCCCTCTATGTCCCCGACCTCGCCGCCCGTCATCAACAAAGGGTCAGGCACACACCCGACACTGTGAATCATCTCCACACGCAGTTTGTGTTTCATTAAATGTGGAAATGAGGCTCGTTTTAGCTGCTCTCATGGGTAGTTATATATCTAGATGTTAAATGATTCATGAGTTTTGCACTTGAACTCACAAGTATCTTTTACCATTTCACATCAACAGCGCTCACAGTGGGTAGCCAAGAGTGCTGACTGAGAAAGATTTGTGTCTTAACTCCTTTTTCAAAGTTAAAATTGGATGTGTAGATGTAGAAATGGGTGGCTTGCCAAAAGAAAAACACTAAATCTGTTCTGCACATAAGCATCATGAACAGAGGATTGAAGTTTAGCCGTCGTAATTCTATGTATATATAAAATGTCACGATAGAATTAAATGCTTGACAAACCGGATCAGGAAGTTAACATACTTTATAGAGTAGAAGTAAACCACCCATTCATTTTTCCCATCGACAATGTTATGAGCTCTTGGTTAAATAATCAGTCCAAAATATTAACAGCTGCTTTAGAAAATACCTGGTTCTTTGACAAAAAGTAGAAGGTACAAGCTTGTATACATAAAGATTTCGTGGGAGAAGTTAACTACAACTCCCAAAGTGCATTTTGCCAAGAAACATCCAATCACCAACCTTAAAACTCTGTCACGTGCGCCGATAACAGCAGGTGGAAGCTAAAGAGTGTGCTGGTGAGAAAACTGATTTTATAATCTGCAGCTTAAATTAGTTCACTTTTAATTTTGGGATCAGTTTTGGTTGATTTCAGCATTTATGGCGCTGCGTTTTGTTAACAACTGTCACACCGTAGCGAATTCGCAGCCGCTCTGATTCGCGCCTCTGTCTGGATTCTTCTCCATGACAACGGTGGCTGAGGCTCATGGGTATTTGGAGCCGTACTTCATTCCAAAATGACAAAGTGGCAATGATTAAAACTGGTAGTTCTAACGTAAACCTATATGATAGTTACATGTGTTTCTATGTTAAACAACACTGAGGATATTGTTGAAAGAATACAGAATGGAGAGAAATACTTAAATAAATAATGAATAAATAAAATGAATAAAACCAGCTCCCTCCCACTTTGAATCCAGGCTCTGTGAAACTTGCAGCTGCATTTTCTGTCAAATTAAAATTAATTATGTGCATCTGTGTCAAAACTGCTGCTGCTTCATTTGACTTTAATGAACCCTGTGGCTGTTATTGTTCCGACATTTGTGTTTCGAGGTCAGCGGAGGAGACAGCACGCCCCGTGACTCACCTGATAAATAAGACAGGAAATAAACGCCTAATTAGACATGAAGTGGCCTCTTTACCTCTTCATCTCTAAACCTCTTCCTCTGTATCTGCCTTCAGAGTGTTGAACCTGCACCACCAGTCCTCTCCTGTGAGCCGTACTCCCAGCATGCCGGCCGTGGACACCAGCTACATCCCTCCTGTCCCCCCACTTATCCAGGACTATAGACCCTACTACCACACCCCCAACGACCTCTCAGGTAATGACAGACATACGCGGACTCCAGGTGATTTGGAACTCTTCATGGGAGTGAGTTCATTGCTCAAAACAAAACTGTATTTACTTTTAAATTCATCCTTTACCAAGCAGGTCCATCTTTACATCTTTGCACTCGTGGTATCCGGCCAAGTTGTATGAACTTTCAAATCATCTAAGTTTTCAAATAAAATCATCACGATCATCATCATGATCAAAATCATTACAGTGGCTTCATAAAGAATCGGAAACAAGCAGATAAACAAAATGTGATATAGTCATATAGTGTGGACTCCAGGGGAAGTTTAATGGAAAAACCAAAAAGCTTAAGAGGTCAAAGGCAGTCTTTTATTCTCGTTTAGTTTGTTTTCTATAAAAGGTCTAATGCTATTTTTTTTTTTATAAAAATGTTTCTGGTTGAGAATACCACTAGACTCCTCTAGCAGTATGATATACTGTACCTCGGACTTTTATTAATTTTAAAAGACATTTTTGTGTTTGCATCTGTGGTATTGCTTTTTGTTGATATTCACCAGTGATTCCGCCTGTTCTTGATTTCCAGAGTTGAACTTCTTCTCTTTTCTTCAAGGTGACAATCATCAGGTACGTACAGCAGCGCATCGCGTTATGTGGAGAAGCTGAATTTACCAGCCGAAGCACTTTTGTTTTCAGTGAAATCCTGGAAGCCTGCGACCGTGGTTAATTTCAAAACAATACGAGGGCTCTGACTCTACATGTAACAGAAAATTCTACTTGTGTTTACCAAATAACAAAGCAAAAAACCTGCACTTAGTGTTCCTCGATAACAACCGCCCTCTCTGCGGTAAACAGCACGCAGAGTCAAACACTTAAAAAACAACATTTGCAACCTGATATTTGGTGTAATTGCCCGTAAAATGTCACACAACCTGCTGGTGAGCACTAAAAGTCCTCCTCCCTGTCTGTTTCTGTTTTTACGGGCTATGGAAACATGGGAGCGAGACATTTGACAAATGATGGTTGTCACCGCACAGTTACTGGTGGGTTGAATCTCTGAGGCGGTCAAACATAAATACAGACATCTCTTGATTTCTGATATCGTCATCTTTCATTCTGCTCTGAGTTCTTTCATTTGAAATGAACATTTTAATTTCCTCCCTTACCTTGAGTGGTGCAACATCTAGCTGATTTCTGCCGCTGGGTGAATGGAATTTGATGTGTGGTTCATACAGGGTTGAAAAATGACATTTAAAAAATTCAGCAGCAACCACATTTCCAGAATCAACACCCCTGTTACTCTGGTGAGTCCACAAACATCACTGTAAGCAATTTTCATTGGAACCACTTTCTCCTGCAGAAATAGCCCCTATGAAGACTGGAGTCTTTTCTGTGGGTTAACAGGGACATTGCATCTGGAAGGAAGCTGCTGTTGAATTTTTTAAATGTCTTTTTTTTTAATGCCATGAGCAGAGCACCACTAAAGAGTGGAGGCAGAAATCTCAAAACCTGGAAAAACAAAATCAATCACAGCTAGATACCACTAGAGATTATAAAGTATATATTTTGTATGTAATTTGTGCAAATAGACTCTTTAAATAGCTTACCTCAAGTTAAATGTTAACATTGTCCTATGCTGTCGTCTTTGATTCTGTCATTCATTGGGTATGTAGCGACTTCTTGAAACCATCATAAGCCGCTGAGAGGCTGAGGCAGGGAACAATCAACACCTGTATGACGCGCCGTTTAAATAATCCAGTTCCACTTCAGGAAATGCAATTTAACATTTGTTGTCCGTTTCAAAGTAAGAAAAACGGAAACAAAATCCAGTACACGAAATCAATATGTGCAATGGTGAATGTGGATGATGAGATTTGCGATCAACAGACAATGTGAGAACCCTCTCAGTCCCCACCATGCAGGTGAATAAATGGATAATGATTATTGCTGGTCCAACCCATGTGACATAACACTATATGTAATTTAAATATATACATCATATAAATATTTACATGGCTCCTACAGGGTACAACCAGGAATTAATAGCCTGACTGCTGCTGGTTTCCTCGTGTCCAGTCTTCAGTGTATTGTTTGGAAAACTGGGGCCATATTCACAAAGTATCTTTTCTTTGATACTAAAGAGAGAACTCCTGAGATAAGAGAAAAGGCCGGTTGACCCCGTGGCTATGGATGACGTCAGTTTCAATGAGTGAATTTACTCACTATGTCCACAATGATGCAGAGGTCTGTGTCACTGAATGTGAACTAAAATATTCATCAACAACACACAGGAACACGAAGAACACATTAAATTAGATACATTAACATTAACAATCCATCACACACACACGTTCATTTGGCAAAGTAAAATACTGACTTGTTAAATCCTCATGTTGGCACTGTGATAATGTTTTCCAGCTGACCGAACAAATCTTTGAAGGAGTAATTCTACATATACAGTAGCATCATTTTTTCCCAGTAATTCAGTTATAGCCATGAGATCAGATTTATTCATTTAATTATTGCAGTGAGGATTTAAAGTACACTTGATGAACTGTCAAGCTGTCTTGCTGTCTCCTAACTCAGACAGTCAGGAGCTACTTTTAGTGATAGGATGTTTTGTGAGTATGGCCTTGTAACTTTAGCAGCCTCTAAATGTGAACTCACACCTGAGTAACGCTCGCTCCACTCTTGTTTCTCCTACGGTTCAGCATTACAACATGGTGATGGCAGCAGCGGCTGCCGCTTCATCCTCAGACGACCACGAGCTGCTTCTCAACCGCTTCCTGCCCTACAGCACCTCCTCCTCCTCCTCCCAGCTGTTCCTCGACCAATCAGGGGCCTCCTCGGCCACCTTGCTGACCGCACCAACCAACGGGGCGAGCAACTCGGGCAGCACCAGCAGCCTGGTCTCGTCCAGCAGCCTCCGTGACACTCACTCCACACACTCGTCTTCACACTCGGGCTCGCACTCCTCACACACACACCCTGGGGTGGTGGCCAGCCGGAGCAGCACTGAAGCAGCAGTGGCAGCTATTTACGGCGGGATACCTGACGTTATATCGTTGGACTGACCCAAGGAGAGTCAAGACTACACTTTGGGTCCAGCTACGATCCAGTAAAGAACCCAATCACACACTTTTTGACTGCAGGGTAAAGTTTTGATCCAGAAACTAGACTGGCCCCAAGTCATCAAACTCAAACGTTTGTGGAGTCACAGTGACAAGACTGCCTCAAGAAGAGCACTAATATTATGAGTGGGTAACGGCCTGAGGGTTCCCTTCACTACACTGACCTGAGAACAGTACTGAGTCATCACTTAAAGGTGTCAGCTGTGGACATTGTGTTGGTATACTGACTTCAGATCAGACGCTACCTGAGCAAAAACACAGAGGAGGAAGGCTCTTTTTTACAAAAACGAGGAGTGGCACCGTGTACAGAGAACAAAATATATTTTCCTCTTTTACTTTTGTATGTTAAATCGGGACATTTTCAGTCTAGTGAGCTGCTTCAATCGCTGTTTTTAAGTGGAGGACTGAGGTTGTTTTGTTCTTTTCTCTCACAAAAGCTTATACATACGCCTGTTGCCATGTGGTTATCTTTTTCTCCTCTTCTAGCTCTATCCTGCTTAAATTTGCCATTTGCATTTCTTCAATATAAACTTCTCTCCCTTTTTATCTTTCTCTCTTTCGCTCGAGCTCATTTTTAAAATCATGGTGTATTATTTCTCTATCCAATGACAAGAACTTTTCAGACACTGAATTTACAGTTTATTCATGTACTAATAATTTTATTATTCTTTTTAAGTTATGTATGATATTTAAACAGTTATATATATATATATATATATATATATGCATTCCCTTTTTCCTTCAGGTTAATACTATGGGGAGTGTGTAGGTGGAAATTAGCCATTTCTGGTTTTTCATTTTCACTCCTTGACTTCCAACTCCTTACAAAGACTCTGCCAGCATACAGCATTTAGAAATGGAGACTTTTAGACTATTTATACTTGCCAATTTAGAGTTTTGAGCTGGAAGAGTTTCTTTTGTTTTCTTTTTTGTTTTTCTTCTTCTTTTTTTTGCACAATGCCAAAAGTAATATACGGTACCTATGAAAATTATTACAATAATCAGAGTGCAGTTGAATCTGTGTGCCACAGTGTTTTCAGTCAAGTGTCCACTCCTTCGGTTTCAGCTGGTGGTTATTTCAGACACTCAAACTGTGTCCCCTTTTGTCTCTTGTCTTCTCAGTTTCATCGTTTTGTGCTTGACTGTTTAAAAAAGGAATTACGAAGAAAGTCAAGCTGTTGTATCAGAGTCAGGCGTCCATGACATGTGACCAAGTTTACATGCCTGTGCATGCCTCACAGCGTGTTTGGGATGAAGTTTTCAAACTCAAAAGAATGTCTTAGATGGTCACCCACGACCTCTGTGCCGTCTGTCGAAGGTTTCTGCGAATGCTTGACTTGTGACTCGGATCTTTGACGGCCTATCTAGCAAGTTGTCTTTGTGAAACTGCTTGTGGAAAAGCATAGAAGAGTGTGAGCAGATAGTTTAGTGCCACAGTGAAAGAGGGAGATCTCAACATGCCAACTTAGAGTGGGCACAAAGCCAGCTGGTTTAAAAATACATGACCTGCCTGTAACTTAAAAACCCTACGAGCTGGTCGGTGTGCGATGTGGAAGTGTCAAACCTCGATGTTGCCGCCGTTTAGCCGAAAACGAGTTTGCTCATGAATGTATTGTACAATTTTAAGAGTGGATACACTTTTGGTCTGTGCTTCCATTTCTGGTCACATTGCCAGTGACATACAGTAGACCTGGTACCCCTCCTGCCCAGTCAGCCCACCCCTGAAACTTCCCCATAGTCCCGTCTTATCAGTCTCTCCTCGATGTTCCACTTCCAGACGTCCGAGACAGGCAGCTCACTTCAAAGCCTAATTGTCCCCACCTCAATGAGATAATCACTTCTGACAGCAACCCCCGTCACATGACGTCCCCTGTCGTGTCCTTCAGCAACTAACTGGGAGACTTACACAACCCAAAATGACCCCTCCTTCCCTCCCTTCCTCCCTTTTGGCATCTTTAACTTTATTCGCTCATCTTCTCATGGGAACCAACCCCCCGGCTCTCAAACAGACTCAATCATTTGCCGGAATAACTCTTGTGTATTTCCTGTGTTGTGCAGTATTTTATTTATTTTGTATTCTTATTTCTATATATTATGTTTTTACAAATTGTTTGATTTCCCATGGGTGAGTGTGTGAGTCACTGTCACTCGGGATATGATTTTATTTAATTTGCATTTTATTATTCTTTGCCAGCCGTGCGATTTCTCAAAAAAGGTACCGTGTAGTTATTCGTCATGGAAATACCTGTGTGTATTTTCTTGGGAGCTGACGTGGGTGACATCTTACAAGGGCACAAAACACAAATGCTTAACTAATACATGCATGACTCATGATGATGTATGAAATAATTCAGGGTGTATAATGAATTCCTGTTGCTTACTGTGAGTTTATGTGATTAATTCATGTGATTGATTAACACATTATGGCAAATATTAGATACCACCAAATTAGCTGGAATCCAGTTACATAGAAAAGGGCAGTGCTGGTTCTTCTATAAATATGAATCTGTTTTTCTCATGTATGTTGTTGGTCTGTCGGTTCACCACTTTGGTCCAGACTGAAATATCTCAACCACCATTTGATGGATTGCCATGAAATCTTGTACAGAAACTCATGGTCCCCAGAGGATGAATCCTACTGACTTTGGCGATTCTCTGACTTCTAGCGCCGCTATGAGGTCAAAATGTAGTACTGTCCAATACTATATGGCTAAATACCTCCAAACTAATGACAATCCCATCAGCCTACTTTGTTTTTAGTGTTGATTAGCAAATGTTAGCAGGCTAACATGCTAAACTAAGAAGGTGAACATGGTAAACATACCTGCTTAACATCTGCATGTTAGCATCCTGATGTTAGCATTTAGCTCAAAGTTGTGCCTAAGTATAGCCTTACAGGCGCTAGCATGGCGGTAGACTCTTAGTCTTGTTCTTTCTCCCTTCATGTTGACTTATGCTTAAACATGTCTGTCCATTCACCCCCTGTTCTGCCATCTGGCACCTGCTGGATGTTTGTTGGTTTTAGTGCATCATTCTCTTCCCTGCTACACTCGGCTTCTTTCAACAACAACAACAAAAATATATAAACTAAATGAAAAAAGACTCGCTTGCTACCTTGTAAATGTGACAAAGACCATTGGGTCAGGCAGCAACATGCAGATGTTTGAATCTGACTGAGTTTGATCAAAACAACTTCATATTTCTATTAGTACTACTGTTCTGCTTTCAGAGAGGTTGATCAAATGCATGCGTCTGAAATGTCTGTCCCTGTCTAAAGAAAACCATGTATCCAAATTTGGTGATTTTTATTTTTCCGGATACCTTTATGGGTTGAGAAAAATCTTAAACTAAATAAACCACTTTAAAACCCATTGGATTAGCTAAAGATGCATGGTCACAAGCGGAAAAACACCGGTGTTATTCTTAGCTCATGAAACAAGGACATTTTGGAGATGCATGGTTTTCACACAACAGCAGTGATAATGTATGTAACTGGCTTCCAGCTAATTCCAGCTAATGTATGGAGTAACTTTGAGTTAACATTCATCAATTGAGTGTGAACTAATAACAAAAAACTCACAGTGACTTGATCATTTAATAGTGAGCAATGGGAATTCATAATACATCCTGCATTCATTTACTTGTGAATTTGTTAAGTATCACTTAAGCATGTGTGTTTGTACCTTTATTATAAAGTGTTACCCTGACTTAATATACTGATGAAGATGATCCTTTTAGTTTCCATCATGTTAATTTGAATATTAATCACCAGTATTTTGGATACTTGATAAGGTGGTCACAGTTAATGAATGCATTTGATCACAATTTAATTTATTTTAACTACTTCTTCTTTCCTCATGCTATTCATGAGACGGTGCAGCAGATTGCGATTGCACACATGAAGAGAGAGAGCAGACCGTGTTGAATGTGTTTCTGTTGAAGTGCTCTATATGGGATTCTCCCCCC
>LKNJ01001176.1:16325-103972 GCA_002120245.1 Maccullochella peelii
CCCCCCCCCCCCCCCACTTGTTTCAAAATGTTAAGTGTCCGCAGCTCCATCCTGTGGTTCACAATTGTTAGCTTGCTGAGGAGAAACAGTCATTATTGAGCTGTTTTTTGGTTCGCAAATGTCAGATTGCATGCAGTGATGGATAAGCACAGGTCTCTTTCCATCTCAGTCCCTCTCCAACATCAGTCAGGTGTGAACACATGCGTAGTATATATACAGCATTTTTTGCAGCAGCTATTGTGTTTGCTGGTTTGAACTCTTTGTGAGGAAAACTGGGCCAAAACCAGCGTCTGCACCGAATAAAGTGAATGGAATAAGGCCACTATTATCAGTAGTTACTCTTAGCGGTGTGTTAATCTCCACAGGCAACCTTGACAAAGCAGCTCAACTCTTTGGTTGTCACGGTGTCTCACCTTAGATAAAAGGGAAAAGTCAACAATGTATATTATGTCTGTATGGAAACCCGAAAACTGAAAGTTCAGATCCAGACGTGGGTGTTTGATGTCCGTTTGTATGCTTTTTGTGTGTCAATTCAGAGCGAGAGAATAAATTAATTTATATATTTTTTAGAAAATGAAAGCTGTACTATTATAATAAAAAAAAGGACTGTGGCCAATAAAGAGTCTTACGCAACTGAAATAATCTCAAAGTCAGACTCGAGTCGACATCTGCACTCACTGCCTTAAAACATTCACAGGTTCTGTTTCACAGCTCCAATCCGAGAAAAATCATAAAAAGTCTTTTCAAGGAGGGCAAGGAGAAGACGGTGTACAGTAGATCCTTGTCAGTTTGTACAAATATACTAAGTGAAAAAAAAATATTTATTACCTGCATTGGAAGAAATTGTTTACTTATTGAATGTTACCATGTAGAAAAGTTTAGATGTAATAAAAGGCATTCTGTTATTTCTCTGTGTGTTTTCCCTTATTTTAAAAGATGGGGTTTAGTCTCTTCTGGAGGAACATGTTGCTGGCCTGGCTTTTTAGCAGCCTGCTACACTTAGAAGTGAACACTGGGGGGCAGCAGAGAGACGTTTCCATCAACTTTTCCTTTTCTGTCATGTTACAAAACCAACTACGCGCGCTTTGTCAGCTCCAGCCGGTGCCTTCCTGGCTGTTACACAAGCTATACTTAACATGATCATCTGCAGTTATTAATTAGATGTTTATTTTGGGATTAAAAGTGGTGGGGAAGCCTCGCGCTCCGAGGAGTCTCCGTTACGCACAAGACTGATGGATGAATCAAACCCCACCATTCCTTTCATACTGCCAGAGCAGAGAGCAGTGATGTTGGATGATTGTGCGTCTTGTAGAAGAGAGGAGGGCGTGTGACGCGGCAGGAGGGTGGGGTCGACATCATGTACTTATCACTAATGTGGCACTCCAAGATCCAGCTCTATTTGGCCATAAATGTCTTTATCTAGCTTAAATATAGAAGTGTCTGTGAGCTGCTGACATTATGAATGAAGAAAATGAGAGCGTTTGTTTGAACAGGTCTCTGGTGGAGATGGACTTCAGCAACCTGGAGGACATCGACCTGACAGCTGACGGGAGCCCGATTCTGAGATTCCTCATCTGTCTTGTTTATTCTGTAGTCTGCGCTGCGGGGCTGGTGGGCAACCTGCTGGTCCTATTCTTCATCAGGGTAAAACAAGAGAGGAAGAAATCCAGAGTGAACTTCTTCGTGCTCAACTTGGCAGTGACTGACCTGCAGTTCGTGCTCACGCTGCCCTTCTGGGCCGTGGACACCGCGCTGGACTTCAGCTGGCCGTTTGGGGACGCCATGTGCAAAATCATCCTCTCGGTCACCGTGATGAACATGTACGCCAGCGTGTTTTTTCTCACTGCCATGAGTGTGACCCGCTACTGCTCAGTCGCCTCGGCTCTGAAGAACAGAACCGTGCAGAAGTCCTGTTCAACCAACTGGATCTGCGCAATTATTTGGACACTTGCGACTCTGGCGACTGCGCCGACGCCGATTTTCTCAACTGTCAGCAACGTAACCGGAGAAAAACTCTGTTTGCTGAGGTTTCCCGGTGGACAGTACTGGTTAGCAGTTTATCACATACAGAAAATACTTGTAGGTTTTGTATTGCCAATGTCCATCGTGTCCATCAGCTACATCATGCTGCTGCGTTTCGTCCGCATTCGGAGTATGAAAACAAGCAACCCCAAACGGAGATCCCAAGTTACAAAATCTATCACCATGGTCGTGTTGTCCTTCTTCCTGTGCTGGATGCCAAACCATGCCATCACCTTGTGGAGCGTGCTGGTCAAACTGAACGTTGTAAACTGGGACAAAGCGTACTACATAGTG
Source organism: Maccullochella peelii (assembly GCA_002120245.1). Taxonomy (NCBI): domain Eukaryota; kingdom Metazoa; phylum Chordata; class Actinopteri; order Centrarchiformes; family Percichthyidae; genus Maccullochella; species Maccullochella peelii. The sequence continues at coordinate 18,642 of LKNJ01001176.1, forward strand.
CACACATATGTGTTCCCACTGACCGTCTGTCTGGCGCACACCAACAGCTGCCTGAACCCGATTATTTACTGCCTCATGAGGAAGGAGTTCAGGAACAAACTGAGAGGTCTGATACACAGAGGATAGTACTTTGGGGAGCTTTGTGGATGATTTGACAGAGCGCGAAACCTGTTGGCAAACAGTAACCACGGCGCACGGCAAAAAAGATTGAGATTGAAGTATTGAGAGAGAGGAGACCTATCTCAAGGGCACCACGAGGACAAGCAACACCATGTCAAGACTCGATTCTTCTTATGGAAAATGTGACTTTAATCTGCGCTTCTTGTCTATAAATGCTTGCGTCATTTAGCTAACTTCTATAGCGAAACCACAGCAACTAGTTTAGGGCTATAGCTACGCATAGGAATGCTGTGCAAAAATATTGTTAACCACTGTGGCATTGCTTGTTAAAAAAGCATTATACGTGCTGTATCTACAATCTAAGTGGCTGCGTGGTGCGTGCGTAATTGCGCATGGCAATAAACCAAGCCTTAGTGTGCTCGCGTTATAACTGAACAGGTGCGCGCTTTTAACATCCGTCTGCGAATGTCTTAGATAATAATGTAACCAGTGAATAATTAATGTGTTTATAAGACGACCATGGATGCAAACATCACCTCATCACTTGCTGAAGAAAGATATGAATAAGTTATTGACTACAGTGTACCAAAATCAATAGTTTGGGCACAAAAGACAACAAAATGTATGAAATATGATTGTTGTAAATGCGCAATAAATTGAATGCATTATGTGTGATAATAAAAATTACTAAAGTTGTCACGTGGGTTCGTTTCCCTCATGAATAATAACTGACTGTGCGCGAGTCAAAATGTAACATGTGATAAGCTGTAATCAGCAGGTGATAAGAAGTTTGAGTTCTGAATAACAGTGAAGGCTACAGAACAGAAGTGTCAGGTCTCACTGATCTGCACACCGAAGCTTATGGCTTTAACTGTCATCAACATGCACAGCGAGCGGGTGAAATAGACATGAGCCACGCGCACAAAGGCCTTACTGGATGGGTTTTCGAGCTGCAGCGCACGTGAGCACACCCAGCTGGGTGTTATGTGAACACATTCATATCAGAAACTATAGGCTCTATTTTTGCCTCACCAGATGGGCACTGGCTGCATTTGTGGGTTGAATTGAACTGAATGTAAACTCTTGAACTACATAGGAAGGAAGGTAACACAATTTCTAGTTTATTTACAGAAACATTTAAAGGAACCATCAATCTGTTTTGGTGTATTTAGATTTACTGACTTGGATAATTATTTTTTGTGGAGTTTGACCTGGTGTGATTTAGGTTTTTAAGGTTCTATGAAACGTTTTCTATTTCTATTTGAATTGGACGACTCATGTGAGTTGAAACCATGGCCTCACCTCTCTCTCTCTCTCTCTCTCTCTCTCTCTCTCTTTCTCACACACACACACACACACACACACACCATAATGTACATACACACACACACACACACACCATAATGTACATACACACACACACACACCATAATGTACATACACACACACATACCATAATATACATACATAATGTTAGTAGCATGCATGAAAAAGTGACCACAACATTCAGCAGTGAATTAGGCCTGAGAGCAGAGAGCACATTGAGGCGCTTGAGTATTTTCATTTTCTGATACTTTATACTTTAACTCTACTACATTTCAAAGGCCAATATTGTACTTTTTACACCACTACATTTATAACAGCTAATTACTTTATAGATTAAGATTTTAAAAGCCTATGATAAGGTTATAAAATACAAATGCAGACTTCATAGCAGTGTGTATTTTGGACCCCTTTGCATGTTTCGGATGACTATAAGTTGTTAGCAGTTCAACCAAAGAGAAATTTCCCCTTTCAGGTGGTTTCATTTAAATAACTGTTTAAGGCCCAACAAGGTAAAATTATACAATATTTCACAAAAAAAGCAAAGATTAGAAAAAAGTCCCTAAAATGATTACAAAATAAATACATTTTCTATCACTGGGCTGGAATCAGTTCGTTGCCCCTCATCAAGTGAGTTTAGTACAGATATTTAGTGGGGAATTTAATTACATTTGTGGGGGAAAACATTATGACTAAACTTGAATGTAACATTAACTCCTTGTGTTGATACTGTTAATGGATACATACCAAGTCTCCCTTAATATGAAACTCTTTTTGGTAGAATTTAACGTATACATAGACTTCTTACAGTACAACTAACCACAAACATAAAGTTACTTACTGCTTTTTGAAGAGTTGGTTGTTGAGTACCCTGAACAATTTTAACTTTTGTTCATTTTCCTTCTCCTTATTGTTTGTTTGATTGTTTATATTATTATATATACATTTTGTTTTTTTTCTTCTTTCCTCTCCCATTAATCATCTTGTGACCCTTTAGAGGGGGCCTGACCCCTAGGTTGGGAACCACTAGACTAAACTACCCAATTGTATATAAAGTACTTAAAACTAGCAACAGTAAAATGCTGCTTACACATTAATGCACCAATATAAACAATCTAATAATGTCATATATAACCATTTATCAGTCAGAGGGGACATTTCTCTGGAGAACGAGTACTTTCACTTTTAAAGTACATTTTGCTAATACTTTTACTTTAGTAAGGTATGAGTGCAGAACTTTTTGCTCGTAATGGAGTATTTTAAGATAGGTAAGTGTCAACACCTTGACGTAATAAAGTTGGGATTAAAAGGCAAGAGAAGCACCAGAGTATTGCTGTGCACCTATTAGAAGATCCCAGTGGGATGTTGGCCAGGAGCTGCGTGGTCTTATAGTTCAATTTTCCATCAAGCCTTGAAAAAAAATAATCTTTTGACATTTTGGTAAATGCCACCTCAGTGCTGCTGGTGCTTTAATCATGTGGATGCACAGTAGGTCTTGTAAAGTTCAGCTCCTGACACTTGGAGGTCTCATCACAATGTTGACATTTTGGAGGAAACACAGGTGTTAAAAGCACTAATCTCCTCTCAGGACATTGACATTGTGTCTCTGCTCACTGTGTACCGGAGAAAATCAAAGTGAGAAAAACTTCCAAGAAAACAGGGATTGAGACTAAAACAGCCGTCTAATAAACCCCAGGTATTCCCATCAGTTCTAGACGTATAAAAAGAGCTGCTGCTGCGTGGCACATTGTGAGTGTTTATTGCCATTAAACGTTGACCGGAGAAACAGCCTCCTAGTTACGCCAGCAGTGTTAGACAGGTAAACCAGGTGAACAGGTAAACGGCCATAGATACATAAAGGCACAAAACTGATTGCCTCCGTCAGAGTCACGTGATGAAACAAAGAACAGATACGTTAGGGAACGTTAGCTAGCTAACAGCGGCAAACACGTTTAAATTGAAGTTTTTCATTTATGTGAATTCTTGAGCACATTTGGATATAAAAATAACTACCTTTGTAAATTACCAAAAAATAAATAAATAAAATTTAATCTCACCATTTGACAGTACCACTGCCTCCGCGGCCCACTAGATGGCGCTCTGAGGCCCACCACTGGGCCTGGCCCACTGGTTGAGCGTGGATGGTCCATAATTGGCTGGAACATACCATTTCTGAATTACAGATACACACATAAATATACAATAAATATTCACAGAACCCATTGCTCCAAACATATATACAATCTTAATAACTATTAACACCCCCCAAAACTAATAAAAACTAATACATAGGCCTACACATATCTTTTACCTAAATAAACACAATAAGCCATATATCCCAACTCCCCTCTACCACTTCCCACCTGATGTTACCCACCCGGAACTAATAAACGGTGCTCGAGCCCCCGGGGAATGCTTTAGCCTGAACACCTTGGGAGACGGAGAGTAGGTATGTAAGTTGTGCTTGATAAACTTTTCAATTAGAGTTCCTCTTTAGCATAGCATGAATTGTAGATTCTGTTCCTCTATACGCAGATACATTTGGCTCCTATCGAGTCACACATTCATCTGCGTTATCTGCTCGTCCACAGGCGACCGACAAAGTGGAGCTGCGCCCAGCGTCCCCGCTGTGAAACCCGACCCTAAACCAACTGCAGCATCCCCACAAATGAATCAATAAATACCTTTTATTAAAATACCATGTGTGTTTAACCATCTCTTAATATCGCAACTTCATGCCTCAATTGCTCTCTTACTCTAGTAATATTTATTATTAACTAGACGTCTTAGTAACGGCGACTGCTCGTTACACAAGCTTAAAAAAAAGATGGATGGATGGATGGATCGATAGATGGATAGATAGATATAGGCCTATATATAATAGGAGTTATATAAAAGTAAAGAGAGAGAAAGTAGAAATAAAAACTATACAAGGGCAAATTAAAGACAAAATTACAAGGCAAGAGTGACAGTGATGTGACAAAATTAGTATCAGATATGAAATATTTGAATATATTTATACGTATTTTAAATATTATAGAAGAGCAGTAAAGCATATAGGACACAGCCGCATAGCCTTCAAAAACAGTGAAAACCCAAACAAAGTTGTGTTATTGACATTTACATCATATTATTTGCTGTCATAATCTGGCGTAATGGTTATGTCATTGTCTAACTATTTGTCTGTGTTTATGCACTTTTGCCTGTTTTCATTTAATGTATATCAACCTGCCAGGGACTGCAGATGAAAATCGGCCTGTATGGCTAAATCTGGCACACTTACGTGCTCAAGTTAATCAATGTGCATAGTTACTTCTTAAATAAAATAAAATAAAATAAACATTATCTATTTCAGACTGAATCAACAGCAACTGAGAGGAAACTGTGGAACACAGAGGTGGCTTCAGGTTTTTCTTGACATTGTTCCAGGTGACGCTTTGTTTGGTTGTGAAAATGTTTCACTCCTCTTGATCTCAAAACGGCTGCTTTTAACAATGCTTCGCTGTTCCAGCAGAGACTCAAAAACGCCATCACTCTATAATAGCTTTTAATATAGATCTCTTTGCCTTAACGTGCTTTGGCATCTTCTGTACGCTTTGTTGTGTTTATGTTTGCTGTTTGTTGCTGTGTGTGTTCTGTTAAGTACAATTATGTTTATTTTAGAGAGCTGTCTCATCATTGAATCATTTCTGTCACAGCCAATGAGTCAGTCGTGGTGTATCCGGTAGATGTGGCTCATCAAGCTGCTCAGGGAACAGTCGATGTACACCACTGCGACTTAGTGCTGTTGAAGATAAATCTACAATCTGTGAAACTGAGCCAGAATCAGCTCCACACTTGTTTTATTGTAACTCATCAAGTAAGTTTTTGGACAGATGTGGAGTAACGTAATTTCAATAAAACTAGCTGAATTTGTGGAGAAAGGCATTATACATCTGAATGTAACATTAACTCTTTGTGTTTTATTGCAAATTCTCTTAATGGGTACATTTCACAAACACAGAGCAAAAACTTTTATTTATTTTCCATCTTTATTTGATTAATATTTCACCATTATTGTTAAATATTAGTTTGGATTTCTTTGTATTGCTAAGCTAAGTTTACTAAAGCTAAAAGGCTATTGTGAATTTTAGAAATCTTTGGGAGTAGGTGATCTTACACTCGCACACAACTTAACATACTGAAACCATTTTTTTCTTAAAACAAATTAAGATTCATGATTCATGTGTGGAAAAGTTTCTCATACCAGAGGGGTTGTTGCTAATTTTGGGCTATTAGTAAGACCTTAAGTTTAACCAGAGCAGATACAAGCCACCGAGTGTCTGCTCTTTGAGTGGGAGTAGGATTCAAAGGCAGTTAAAATGTACGTTAGTTTCAGGGCTAGAGAACGGTGCCACCTGTCAGAGGGCTCAGTAGATTTATGATGGAACAGCCTGATAGCCACTACAGGGCCTAGTAGATAGGTCAGAACATCATTAACATGAATACTGGGTTCCATAGCAACGCTCACTCAACTTTTTTTGGACATTTCACATGAATATAATGGAATCGCCACAATCAGTGGATCTGCTTGCTGAGTTGAAGTAAGTCTATGTGGAGCATGGTTTGCAGTACATTTATTCGTAGCAAGTTAACCATAACAAATTTAGAAGGTGATAATATGTCAAGCTGTCAGCTTGTTATGGAGTTATTCTTTACTTTAAACTTTAAACACATCATGTTCAACAACATACAAGTGTTACTGATTTTATCAATTGTGCACCATGTGGTGCTCTCCACCAATAATAGTAGATGATACAACTGTGATGAAGTAAAGATTATATAAAATACAACTGAGTACATTTAAATGAAATACAGTAACAACAAACTACAATTTTGTGTTTAAAATTCAAATTGTATTGGGAATAAAACACTTTTTGTAAATATTCTTTTTTGCCAGAGGCATCTTAAAAAGCGTCCCAGAAGGCGGCAATACAAACTGTGCTGGGAGTACTACCAGCTTGCGTTGTGTGAGAAACGGTTGTTTCTAAGAGTTTCAGGAGGAGCAATTGAATGCACCACAGCTCAGCTCCGGGTCTTCATGGTGGTCAGGTGACCCAGCAGCAGCAGGCCATTCTCGGCTTCTCCTTCGCTTTGGCTCCAATGTCGGAGGTGTTTGTGCCTGGAAGAAATGGACTCTGGCAATGCACGAATTTGATCATTCAGAGATCCGATCAGCTGAGTCTGTGAATGGCGCCAAAACAGGACCCTAAACCTAAATTTCAAGAAGGTCGGTACCCAAAAATAACACGGATGAATCCCTGATAACGTCTGTAAGGGGGCGGGTTTGTTGTTGTTGCTGCTGCTAGCTTGTTAGCTCGACAATAGTGGTCCCCAGGGAGGGAGACAAAGCTTTCCTCACAGCCTTTATTACTGACCATATATGTGGGGAAATCATTTAAACATACCCACAATTGACGTATATTAAAGCTAATCGCCTTAAAATAAAGCTAAAGGTGTAAAACAGACGTTAATGTTAGGCTAACGGTTAGCTTGCTTGCTATTTCTGCTATGTATGAGCTAAACCTTTATTCATTAGACAGTCACTGACACACGAAATAGTCGCTGAAACCATGTCAGTCTAAATTCTATTAGTTCAAAATCTAGCTGAAGATCTTAATGGTAGTCTAACGAGTTATTACTTTAGAATATATTGTGATAATTTGATTTTCACATTTGTTTTTCTCCTCGCAGGTGAAAGAGTCCTGTGCTTTCATGGGCCATTGCTCTATGAGGCAAAGGTTTGTTTCAATACAAACGTTATATGTGTTTTATTATTCTATTATTAAGTGCAAAACAAAGTGACAATGATTGAAGCAGACCTTTGTGTTCTCTTGTTTCACAGTGTGTAAAGATCAACATAAAGGATAAGCAGATTAAATACTTCATTCATTACAGCGGATGGAACAAAAAGTGAGCAGCTTGGTTTAGATACAATTTGTATTTCTTGGGTCTGAGTGTTTACCTCAGATCCCCTGCGGTGCTCAATGCCTGTGTGTGTGTGTGTGTGTGTGTGTGTGTGTGTGTGTGTGTGTGTGTGTGTGTGTTTGTGTGTGTGTGAGAGGTCTGACTTTTTATTTTCATTGTTGTGTTTTGTTTTACAGCTGGGATGAATGGGTTCCTGAAAGCAGAGTTCTCAAATATGTGGACAGCAACCTTGCGAAACAAAAAGAGCTTCAAAAGGCCAATCAGTAAGTTTCCCTTTTTATGCACAGAGGGTAGAGATGATAATGTATTTTTGTGAGATCTGTTGTAAAAACATTAACAAAAGAGTAATGTAATTTTCACTTTGTCAATTACATTTTGACCATGAATTTATTATTAGTTTCTTTATGAGTTGAAACATAGATCTCTTGACAGTACAGTATATGAACAGATGTCAGTAATATTTAATAAAGTATATTATTTAATGATCCTCACTCATCTTTTCTTCTCCAGGGACCATTATGTTGAGGGAAAGATGAGGGGTTTAGCACCAAGTAAGAAGATTGCTGCTGTGCAGCAGAAAAATGTTGATCTGTAAGTGTCCACCTTGTTTTCCCACCTCAACATATTGTAAACACATCATGTAAGTTGACATAATGTTGGCCTGACAATATATACTGAATGGAGTAATGCATGTATGTACTAACTCTAGTCACTGCAGGGGAACGGTACATGGTACATGTGTAATATATTGTCACTTATAATGCTTTTTTTTTTTTTTTTTTGCATCCAGGAAAGTTAAAAAGGCAAAACAGAAGAGTAAGTAAAATGTTTCTCCATTAAATTTTGTTTATATAACCCAAAGTCACAAATTTGTCCTCAAAGGACCGTTTGTTTAGTCATCACAATGGGGAAGTAACATTTAAATATTACAATGAAATGTTCATGGGCCATTTTCGTTCCAAAGTATTTAAGAAATGGCAAAGATGTCCCATCAGTTTATGATATTAGATGATGTTTGTACTTGCCATTTTGAGCATTCAGACATTTACATTAAGCCTTGTGAGTATTATCACAGCGTCATGGTTTTTCTGGCAGTACAGACTTTTATTGTCCGTATCAGAAAGACATGTAAAAAAAAAATGTATACTTATCATATTTAGACTTTTATCTAACATGTGCGTCATGGTGTGACGCAATTTGGAGGCACACTGAATCTGAAAAATCACCAGGGGGAAAAAAGATATAAAGATTTCCTAGATGTAGATAAAATAGGTTGAAGTGCTGCTTTAATAACATGTCCTCTCACTGTCTCCAAATGATTTTAGCAGCTAAAATGCATAACAAGTTGTTGTTTACCTGCTCATCCATTACGCTAAAAGCATTATTTAGGGACCTCGTTATGGATCTGTTCTGTAGAAGAAGAGACTTTGACAGCCTGCCAAATCGATTTCACAGACTTCTTATTAAACCACCAACCTTCATTTGTACATCATTTATGAGCTGTAATGTGTGTCTTGTTTAGCCCCAGGGCCGGGTGAAGGTACGAGCAGCGGAGAAACGCCGCAGGGACCACGGAAGAAGAGGGCTCGGGTTGATCCCACTGTGGAGAGTGTACGTGTCATCAGTTATTGGTAACCCCATGGACACATGAAAGCATACCTACCTGATTATGTGGCTTAAACAGTTAATAGCATGGCATTTTGTGTATGTATAAAGCTGTGAAAAAAATGTACTAACATTTTAAGGAGCCATTTTGATCACTTGGCTTCTGTACAGTCAGATTGGAACCACTACTGATTATTAGACCAAAGAGATCCTTTTATGAAACTGCAGACTTGGCTTCCTTCCTGAGGTGTAAGCAGAGTGGGAAAATATTGAGATGTCAGGGTGAAGACGCCCTTAAAGTGTCCAAATGTCTGTTAAAAAAAACAAAAAAACATCCCTGCCGTTTCTCATTTCATCCAGTTCGCAAAGTTGTTTGAGGAGTCACTTATTTGTGCATGAATGTAACCACTGTTCCCTGTGGGCCAGAGTAGATGCTTGCTGTGACTCTTTGACCACAGTGTTCTTTCCTTCTAGTGTGCCCTTTTTTCTCAGGTGAGAAAAATGGTTTAGTTTGCCTCAGGAAGCAAGAAACGGCAGAAAATGTTGGCACCATGCAGTAGAAGTAATTATGGCCTGTGCACAAACCAGGGTGTCAACAGTACTTTTGTTATTAAAAACCTGAACATTTAAGGGTGTAGGCTGGTTACAACCGTAGATGGTCATTATTCTTTTCTATAAGACCTGCTGCCAGTTTCCAGCAACATGAAAGAAGTGTTGCGCCTGTATTACGGCATAATCCAAAATCTTGATGTCAATCAGTTATATTAAACGAAATATAATATATTGTAAGAAATATATTAAGAAAATGTCAGTATGATTAAAAAGTCATATGTAAACCTGCATTTTAAAAAATAGCAATAAGAACTGCAACTGCACATTTTTAACATCGTACAGTTAGGAAGTGAAGTGCCTATCTGTACTGTTATTAGCACTTTCACCCTATTTAATTTCACTCTTAGAAAATCCTTGTCATACAGGTGCATTAGCCTTGCAGTTTTATATGTTCTTGCTGGTGTCTTTGTGAAAGACAAAAAAAATGTTAAATGTCCTCTACATTGCTGCTCCCACACACCCACTGAAATAATCAATGTGTGTATAGGAGGAGATGTTCACCAACCGTGTGGAGGTAAAGGTGAAGATCCCTGAGGAGCTTAAACCCTGGCTGGTGGATGACTGGGACCTCATCACCCGACAGAAACAGGTGAAAAGAAACACACACGCAAACCATTACAAGTTTAAGTGTTTTCTGTATATTAGCTTCAGCTGTGATGACCTGTGGAGGCTCCACAGTAAAGAAAGTGTCTATATATAAAAAATTCATATTGACATCCTGCTTTTAAAATCCACCTGTGATACATTGAATGATAAAAAAAATACCTAATTAACAACAGTTTTTATACTTAATGAACTTGGAATGAGGGAGTGAATCGCTGTGTCACAACCAATATCAATCCTCAACTCTTTTGTCAGAAAATGCTTAAATTGTCTCAAAATGCAGATTGATTCCATATCTCGTTTTTAGAATCAGATCTGTTGTCTGCCCTTGGTACAGTATGCTTTAAAATAATACCACAGCACTGTGACATGTTCAGATCACATTTAAAGCTGAAGTAGGCAAATTGAACATACACAATGCAAAACCTTCCACCTCTCTCTGCTGCCTCGTATCACTCTGCTAAGGCCCTCCCACCAAATGACACACCAAACATGCACGCGCATTTTGCTGGGCTTGAAGCGGAACGTCAAGGTTGTCAACCGTTGTAACTAACTAGCAAACTAGAGTCTGTTCTATACGGCTAGTTCAAGAAACAGATCCTTTGTGAGGGAAGAAGCTCCACACTCCAACAGAGTGATACGTCTTCTCTCTAGCTGATCGCCTCACATCAATTTCACCAACTGTTTGTACAGACTCAGACAGATTGGCTAGTTACATGCTAGCTAACCCTGATTGGTTGTTTGATTCAGACCGGGTCAGACCTTAAAAACAGAAATGCCCTAATTATTTCAACCAAAATTCTAATGAAATAATATTGCCTACTGCAGCTTTAACACAAAAATGACATTACTGACTCTGTCAGAACCGAATTTTGCCATGAAAACTTCCCTGCAATAGGAGGTAGAGTGGCAAGCTGTTCGTCAAAGTCAGAACAATACGCAGGATGCACTAGCTGTACAATGTAGCACTGACAGTAAATGTCACAATTTGAAAATGAAAGGTGGAGACGATTATGCAAATTACCTTCAAAGTGAGGAACACAGTGATTTCTTGTAAATGTTGCTGACTAAATGAAAGTTTTGGATGAAGAGAATAATTTTCTGTTGCTTTCAGTTATTTCATCTGCCTGCTAAGAAGAATGTAGAGACTGTCTTGGAGGACTATGCAAACTACAAGAAATCTAAAGGAAACTCGGACAATAAGTAAGAATAAAGAGCCTAACTTCTTTCAAATGATGTGAAAATAGAGAAACGTTTGTATCCTGTGATAATCTTCCACCTCATCATGCCACCTGTCGCACAGTGTTCATGCAATTCTTCCCCATCAGTGAACTTTAATTCCTGAATTACAGGCAGTTTTGACACAAATTTGTGCACTTTACCCAGCATGGTGCCACCAATGCACCTTATGTACCACAGCTTCATCCATAATTAGACATGCTTCGGAAGTATTTAAATGACCATTACTAATGTATTTCCCACATTGAAACAGGCCACATTTTTATATTTGTCTTTCCTGTCTTCTAGACTACCATTTGATTTTTTTCATCTCAGTATATTATGAAAATCAACTTGCTAAGATTGGATACTTGCTTTGAATACAAACAGCATATGAAGTTTAATGTAAGTTGTGTTGTTGTACGGTAATGCAGTTGAAAACAGATGGATTTGAAAATGTTAACTAGACTGGTGCATTGATGTGCTCTCTTACAAATCAGTAATTCATGGTCAAATTTTTTTTGGGGGGGGGGGCAATGAAATTCACTTTTTTTTTTTTTCATAGCTTCCCTGATTACTTATTGTTTTTCCTCTGGGTCTGGTTTTCTGTCATCATAGTTTGTGACTTCACTGCAGCAGAGTCTCAAGTTTCACATTTCCAAATTTCTCTAGACTGGCCGACCGTAACGGTTTAAACTGCATCACGGTGCAACAAAACCTAACTTTGACATAAATAAATCCAAGCATGATGTTAGCCTTGATTGATTTTCTATCTCAAGCAAAGTTTTCAAATCTGTACAATTTAAAGCTGCGATCACTGAAGTCTCCATGGAAACACTCTCCAGAGAAATATGTGACTTTTTCCTCTCTTCCCTCCACTTAGGGAGTATGCAGTAAACGAAGTGGTGGCGGGGATTCGGGAGTACTTCAACGTCATGCTGGGCACTCAGCTGCTTTACAAGTTCGAGAGGCCGCAGTACGCTGAGATCCTGGCTGAACACCCAGACATGCCGATGTCTCAGGTGTACGGAGCTCCACACTTGTTGCGCCTATTTGGTAGGGACACACAGTGAAGCGCACCACACATACAGTATACTGTGTATATATTTTGTATATGTGCCTATCTTTACTGTTATAAGTGCTTTCAAACTGTTTAATTTGATTCCCAGAAAAGTAGTGTTTTTCTCATACAGGTACAGCTGTGGGAGTAAATCACGTTACATGTGCACAGATGTTTGCTCTTTTCTGTGCAGAAATAAGCCGGATACAGCATGATGTATATTGAAAAACAAGACCTATGAGTGAATTTATCTGGTTTCACAAATAATTAAGCAAGTGGCATTAGACTCGAGTTGGGAAACACTCAAATGGTCATGAGGAAGGAAATGAAAGTAGCAGCAGTGGGTGTTTAACAATGTCCTTTACTTAATACTGAATTAGATTGAACATTTTAAACTTCCATAATACAAAACTTACAAATAGGTTTGATTATAATGACTGCTCTTTATGTCTTCTGTGTATGAAGTGGCAAATGCAACTAGAGTGGCTGACGTCAAATTGCACTAACTAGGGTTGGGCAATTTATGTATATGGTTTCTACTGAGGCAGCTATCTCTTTGAAAATACAGAATATTTTATCCTTATTTTCCATCCTGAGCACTGCTATTGTAACTGTAAGTGTTTTTTCTTTTTAGGTGTTACCAGCTGTATCCCTAAAACAGCCGATTTGCTGTATTATGACAGTATTATCAGTTGTTTGAAATAGTTATGTCATCTACAAAACATTTGTTTATATCATATTTTCACAGTAGTGTGGCATGTTATTTACTATAATTTGTGTTTCCATTCATACAGTATTTAAAAAAAAAAAAAAAATCACTCCTGAAACTCCTTCAGCCTGCAGTCTCCTTCTTCACGTGTTGTCCTCTCCTGACAGTTCGTATTGGAGCCATGCTGGCCTACACTCCACTGGACGAGAAGAGTCTGGCTTTGCTGCTCAGTTACCTCCAAGATTTCCTCAAGTAAGGTTTAACTCCCAGCACCCCGCCAGAGTCTCCATGTCATGTTCGGCTGATTCCCAAATGTCATGTTACGTCCACATTCATATTAGCGCAGCCAGGCTTGTTGCAAATCCCAGAAACATAAGCCATGAAATCGATTTTCTGCTCTGGAAAATATGACTTGTACACTCAACAGCATTTTATGACGGACAGATCTAACTTTTGGGTACTTTGGGTAGAATGCTTATTTAAATGGTTTCACAGATGATTTGTGTGTGATCAAATTGATTCTTTTTGATAAATTCTGTCAAATATAAATCAAAACGAAGACAGAACCTGTCTCTGTCCCTATCCGAAAAGCACTGCAGACATACTTTTACGCACTGAAGTAAATGAGATTCTCAAGTGGTTGAATGGTGACGTCCACAGTGGTGGAGGAAGTATTCAGATCCTTTACTTAAGTAGAAGTACCAATACCACACTATAAAAATACTCTACTACAAGGAAAAGTCCTGCATTCAAAAGTACAGACGTATTATTAGCAAAATGTATTTAAATTATCAAAAGTGAAAGTATTTGTTCTACAGAAAATCTGACTTGCATATTATTATATATGACATTATTAGATTATAAATACTGATACATCAATGTGTAAACAGCATTTTAAGCTGGTTGAGGTGGAACTGGTTTATATACAGTTAAGTAGTTTAGTCCAGTGGTTCCCAATCTGGGGAGTGGGCCCCTCCAAAGGTTCACAAAATGAATTTGAGGGGTTGTGAGATGATTAAATGAGAATTTCTTCTCTACTCTTTCTCTACTCCTATTGGGACTCTAATCTGACAGGATAGAGGGTTGAGTAATAACTTTCCATTCTTTTAAAGCCTGTTTTGCAAATCCCCTCTGGAGGCAGATAACCCCCACTATATTATCTTAGTAGAAAAATAATTCTGTATATTGTAGATATTTGTTGGTAATTACATAGCAAGCTGGACATGACTGTTGAGGGACAAATTTGTGTAATCTTTCAGCATTTTTGTCCCATTCCACAGTGACGATCAATGTTACATTTTTCTTCAGGTACCTGGTAAAGAATTCATCCACCCTCTTCAGTGCCACTGACTACGAGGTCGCACCCCCAGAGTACCACCGCAAGGCTGTGTGAGAGCTCTCAGCCCACATTGCTCCTATTGAGGCACGTCATCCCCATCTCCCAGACCACATGTAAAACAAGCATTACTACCCTTTTGAGTGCAGACTTGGATGAGATTTTTCACTTGAACTGATACACTTCTTCCACAAAGGTCTCAGGAGCTTGTCACAGTTAAAAAGTTAAAAAAAATATTTAGGAAACTTTTTTTTTTTTTTTTTTAGCTGAATCTCTCCTCTTTTCTGTCCCTTTGCCCTTTTCCTCTCACTTCTTTGAAAAGACACAAGAAAAATTAGTTTTCTCTCGACAAGTTACTGTTTCCACAAGCAGCTCTTTGGTGTTTTTGTGCATTCCATCTGATAGTTTGTTACTGTTGCATGTGTGTATTTATTAGTGCTTCTTCTGCCACATGAGGTGCAATTTAATGCTGGACCACACGGTCAACACTCAGCACTTAAATGTTTTTGTATCTGTATCTTGTGTATTTGTATCAATTTGTAAAAAAAAAAAAAAAAATGTTTCTACACAATCTCTACATTGTTTGCTGTGTTTTTCTTGTTCATATCTTGTAAATAATTTGGTGGCATCGCTGTTCTTTCAAGATGCATTTTGCAAAGTGTCACTCAGTGACAAAATAAGATGAAAAATAATGGAGAAAGGCACAACATCAGACATCAAAGACTTAAGCTGTAGAATATTCATCTGACAAGACTGAGCAAAAACATCCATCTTTCATGCACATGTTTATTTCATGAAAAATAGTGCCACATGAAGGAGCAGTAATCAAAACAATTTTCAATTTTGATGTTGCAAATGTAAAAAATGCCTGCAACTTTGACCCATCATTAAACAAGGGAGAAACAATCATTGTGATTAAATTGTGATTTTAAAATGTCCTTATTTTTAAGACTTAAATGCCCAAGATAGACATTACTGGCAGTCAGTTACAGATTTAACAACACATGACAGACTACAAAATACATATCCCAAGATCAATATAAATAAATGATTATGATTAAATTATTTAAAAAACAAATGCAGTCAGCAATAGAAACCCCAATTCCTAACATAGAGATGGTTTAAATTCTCTTACCAGTGTTTGTCATTCTGCAGAATTAGAGGATACAACTTGCTGTTTATGAAGCGTTTTTATAAAGGTATCCCTGTGGACTGTTCAACAACAATATATCCTGGATAGGAAATTAAAAAACATATTCCCCAGAACTTCAGGGGCCTCCGGAAGATGCAGGCGTACTATATGTACTGTGTGTGTGAAAATGTGTTTGGGAATATGCAATACTAAAGCATAATATCCACCGACATGATTCAGGCTTTAAGGTGGATCCTACTATTACCTTATCTTTAGGCCCTGTCTTAAGAAGTATCCAGATACTTTACATAAGTAAAAGTAGCAATACCACACTGGAACGTTTAAACCCTGAATTCATAATTTTTCTCAAGTAAAAGTACACAAGTATTAGTAGAATGTACTTAGATGCTGTCATGTGTAAGTAGCATTTTACTGTTGTAGCTGGTCGAGGTGGTGCTAATTTGAACTACTGTTGCGTAGTTTATTACAAATATTTTATAAGATGATAACATGTTTTGTATGTAAATGTGCGATGTGTGAAAAAAGAGTAGTGTGGTAAAAAGCACAATGCTTCCCTCTGAAATGTAGGCAAGCAAATTAAAAGTAGACAGGAGCATACAATGGGAAGTCTCACGTAAAGTGAAAATACCTCAACATTGTAGTTAACTACAGTATTTCAGTAAATGTACATAGTTACTTTCCACCACTGGGTATAAGTTAGCTACTTTTACTTCCACAACCACCTCGGGGCAGTAGAGTATCGCAAGTATCGCCAGGTCAGCGTGTCTTTGAGCCTCCAGCCGAGACGGACGGCACAGCAACTGCAGCTATGTCTCCATGGTAACGCCGTTGCCATGGAGTCCAAAGAAAGAGACTCATTTCACGGCATGTAGCATTAAGCTAGTTAAATATTTCCTCAAAGTAAAGAATGCCACGCAGTAAAAAGACAGTAACTGAGGCCAGGTGGAAACAAAAAACAAGATCTGTCCGCTGCATTTTGTTGATAGAGCCAGACGTTTGTAGATATTTAAGCATGTTAACAGTCACTCAGGAGTAAGTTTGTAGTCAACTTATATTCCAACTCATATTAAAACGGGAGTTTATTGTGTCCATTATGCCAGTTTACGTACCTATTACTTATCTGTTAATCGATTGATTGACTGATTGTTTTAGTATTGTGTGAGGGGAGAGCTCTAGCTCACGCCACAAGGGTGCAGCATTTCCCCCTACCTTTGATTAATTCTCCCAAAAACTCAATGTCCATCTGTTATTTTAACCTACTTCTGTTGATTTGTATTTCAAGTTTATGCTGTAGTAGGCCCTAGGTGACACAGTTCAACTAATATATTTATTATTATTATTATTATTATTAACATAGCCAGTGGTGGAGGAAGTACTCAGATCCTTTACTTAAGTAGGCTACCAATACCACAGTTACTCTGTTACAAGTAAAAAGTCCGGCACTGAAAATGTTTTGTGTAATGTCGTTGTGTTTTGTGAAATGTTGTTGTGTTTTGACCTTGAGGGCCACCGTAGATAATAGATAGTCCGGTGTTTGTTAGGGAAGTAGATAGTTTGAGATTTTTTATATGTTTATTTAAAGCAGCAAATGTAGATAAATGAGGCATATTTTATTACAAGTAAAAGATAACTTACAACACTGTGTTGTATAGTTAAGTAAATAGGTTTAATCACTGGTGTTTATATTTAGATGCAGATAGATATGACTGTGTATGTTAGGCAATAAATGCAGATAGGAAGGATAGTTCATTTATTCTTGAGGTTGACAGATTGCATTTGTATCTTCCAAGTAGCAATGGTGAATAAATAGTTCAGCTGCTTTACTGAGGTAAAAGTACCAATAAGTCATTGTAAAAACACATAATTTTTAGTTATAGTAAAAGTATAGAAATATTAAATATTAAAGTAAGTGGTTATATATAGCAAAATATGCGGTATACTTTTAATTTTGATTCAACAGTGCTGTCATATATACTGACCAATAGGCTATAGGCTTTATTTGGATGACTCTGACTCTTAAGGAAGGTTTTCAATGTTTTCAATAATTTGAATAGCACTGAGATAGGGTTAGTGAGCAAAGTGAAAGTAAAGGATACGTAATTCCATTGCACACAACTGTATTTTGTGTTTTGTGTTTACTGCTTTAGATTATTCTTCTGGCATTTGGAAGTTCTCTGAACATTGCACCAGGGGGACCTCAGCATTTCTAAATTCCTCATTATTAAGCCTAATGTTAGTATATCTAAGAAATGTTTTGTGCACTGCAACTGTGTTTTTTGGTGTCTTAATAGTCTGTGTGGACAGGGCACTTGTATATGTGTACGCACAAAACAATACTGCTACTACTATTACTACAACAGCACGTGGTCAAAGTAGTGCTAGGTCTAACTACTTTATATTGTCTACGCCAGTTTACACTAAATCAAATCAGGTGTTTATACGTTTTGTGTGTAAAGTAACCAGTAACAGCTAGATGGTGGGATACAAAGTAAGACTATTTCCTCCTGAAATCCGGGCTAGACTTCTTATTAAGACTGTTATTAAGCGTAAAGTTCATAACTACAAGGCTATCACAGTACAGTAAGCTAGGTGTCCCGTGACGCATCAGACAGGTAACTAGGTAACAGACAGTTTTACTGTAAATAACAGATAATGAGAGTTTTTATTCTAAATTGTTCACAGAGATATTAGCATTATATCCAGGTGTTTCAAGCTTCAGGTAAGCCTGACGTCATGTCAGGTTTTCCCTGCCCTGTCCAAGGATGTCTGCAACTTCTCCCAACGACACTTTACAAGGAAGTCCCGCCCTCCAACGTTGTCGATTGGATCAAAAGTAAACGGACCGTGCATGTTTCAGTTTGATTGTCTCAACCGCTTGTCAATCAAAGTGCGAGCAGAGTTTGCGGTTAGGCGTCAGGTGAAACTCGCTCTGTAAGGAAAAGGGGACACATAAAACTTACCTCGTCTGAACTTTCTGGAAAGTTTTTGTGCTATTTATGAACTTATTCACCAAAGGAAACTTTTAACACCAGGAACCAACACGTTACAAGATGAAGAGCCTCAAGTATCGATTGAAAAAGCACGAAGTTAACATCACAGTAAGTTGAATTCTGTTGTTTTTCTGTATTGAGTTTTGCTAATATTCTTCGTCTCTTACCATTTAATTAGCTATGTGTCGATCGACGATGCTAATGCTACACGCTGTGTTTTAACATGGGGTGGTTATTGTTTGTAACCCTGACCTCTTGTCCTCAACAACCACGTTAACCTCGGTCATATTCCCACGGCGGCTGTTGTGTGGTTGGAAAATACACCGCCAGCACGTTTAAGCACCTGCACTCCTGCGCGAGTGGTGGTGGATGTGGCCTGGCAGGTTTATTACACTACGTGTAGTCGGGTTCAGGTTGATCTGACCTGAATATATGGCAGCTGACTGTGTTGTTTTTCACAAAGCGCGTCCAGGAAGAAAGCTCCCTAAATCAGTGCAGCAAAGTGCCTGTTCTCCTGGTTGTTATAACCCGAGGTTTCTTTTGTGACTGGGAATACAACCTCACAACCCCTAGAAGGTTTTTGACTTTTCTTGAATGCAGCAGCTCACCAACAAGTGTGAGGTCTCCTGTTGGATGTAGGCTCAGTCCAAATACACCCAGTTTATAAGGTATACCTAGCTAAAACTAATGCTATCATATCAGCTATATAACGAATATAATGTTATGTTGAAAAAGTTTTATGAAATGTGTTGAATCAACTTTATGATCATTTTGAGGCTGTAGTTTGTGGTGCTGTTGAAGTATATGTTATACTGAGGGGTGTCCACCCCATTTATATCAATAAGGGCAGATTAGAAACATTTCTTTGTATAACACAACCACACCACAAACTAGGGCTGCAATTAATGGTTATTTTCATTATCAAGTAATCTGCCAATTATATTTATTGATTATTACTTTTGCCTATAAATGATGAAAATAGTAAAAACAATGCCAGTTATAATTTCCCAGAGCCCAAGGTGGTTTCTTCATATCCCCTTGTTTAGTTTACTGTCATATATGACAAAGAAAAGCAGCAAATCCTCACTTTTGAGAAGCTGAAAACAAAGAATGTGTGGCATTTGTGCTTGAAAAGTGACTAAAACAATAAATCAGTCATCAGAGTACTTGCCATCGATTTTCTGCCACGTGATTAATCGATTAGCTGCAGCTCTACGGCAAAGTACGGCCTCAAAAGTGACCACAAAGTTGAATCAGCACCTCTTTCAACAAAAACTGAACATTATAACCTTTTATGAAGGTCAGATTTATGGCAAGACTGTTGTGTTAGACTACGTTGGTTTTAGCTTGATGTTCCTCATAAACTACAAAAGAAATACAGTAATCCTGCATCAAAATACAGAAGGCTCACATTTCTTTAGACTGTGTTGCACTTTGAGGCCATCGAGGCTCCGTGGCACCATGGATGCACCATAAATCCCTCCAGGAATGTTACAGTGATGTAGTTTTCAAGTTAAGTCTGCCTGTGTTACAGCCAAGAGTATTGAATGGATAATACAGTATAATTAGTCATACAGTATATGAATATCCATCAAATCTATATGCTTTTCAGCTATTTTGTGTAACCCCATCATAGGTTATAATGTTGAATTAAGTCTTCACAATCCAGCAATGGCTTCTGAGTTTCGTTTAATAGACAGTCATTACAATTCTGCACAGTTCAACATGTGGTGGGTGTTTGGCACCACGCTCTGTTTTCAGCTCCCAACAATTACCATGAGAAAGGCACAAAGCCAGAGGAGCTGTGTGTGGTAAACTATCTGGCCCTTTTTTAAAGGGAGAAAAAAGCCTTTCAGGAATGAAATGGTATTGTATCTGCATTGATTGTTGTCTCACTGTGCTTCAGTCAGAATCAGAGACACCCATTTAAAATTCAAGCAAAAGAAAAGCCTGTTATTTTTGCCCTTCTGCATTTTTTGTACCATTTGTTTTGTACGACCTCAGGAAAAGCTGGAGGTAGGCTGTGTTGAGGAAACAGATGTGACATTTACAGAGGTCTGAGTGATGATTTCTAAAATTCCCATTGCATTCCTCTGTGCAGGCAGATACAGACATCACTATAGGTCTCATTTTAATGGTATTTAAAGACATAATTGACCTGAACTCTGATTTGTGTGCAGTCAAAGACAAAGGCATAATTATCATTCATTACATATTGGATCATCCTGGTGGAGTGACTAACAATTAAGCATTAGATTGACAGCATAGCGTCTTTTTGTAAATATTTTAGATGCATTGATTCCTTCATTGGTGCACAATGCTTGGGAGGTGAAGTCACTCACTCCTTCCTGGTGGAGTGACTAATAATTAAGAAAAATACAAAATGACATTTTCCGAGTGGGAGAGACGAAGGGGAATTCAGAGGAAACTTGCTTTTGGTATGTGAACAAACAGTAACTGGCCAGAGAAAACAAATCAGTCAAGGAAACCGTATCCTCTTCCATTCTGTCCTTGTGCAGCGTAAATTTGTTATCTTTATCTTATCTCAAGTAAGAATTTATGGATTTACTTTTAATTTCTGTGAACAAAGAAGCCGAAAACTACCTTTTCAGACTCTACTTGACATCGTCTTTAAGTGATGCTTCTGTTTTTATTATTTTTCTGTCATTATTCCCCAATCAAGTTTGCCTATCAAGTATTGGCAAAAACGTATTTTAGCCAGGGAATGCTAACTAGGCTATCAGATCATTTAAGGAAGCTTGAAAACAAAGCTGAAAACTTTGACCAGCATACAAAATACCAGCTGTAGATTAAAGGCAGGATGAGGTCTGTAGTGTGGGCTCAGGTTTGCACCAGTTAAGGCTCCAGTTTCGCTTCACAAGACAATTTTTCTGTTAAGAGTGATTCATTACAAGGCTTCTCATGACAAGTGTTGTCATGCATAATTGCCATACACTCCCAGTGGAAAGAAAACAAGAATTCATGGTATTTTTAAGTTTGGCAGAGAAAAATGTATGACTAGGATTGTAACCAGCAGTTATTTTGATCAGCAATTAATCTATCGTTTTCTCGAGCAAACAGTCTGTTAATTGTTTGATGTACAAAACTTCAGACAACAGTTAAAAATGTCTTGTTTTGTCCGACCAACAGTTCAAAACCCGAAGATGTTCAGTTTACAACAATATGAAACAGAGAAATGCAACAATAGCCGTGTTTTCATCACAGGAACTTGCAGGGACTGAGAACCTTTGGAGGAACTCAGTGCATTTCTACTGCAGGGACCAGGGTCTAAATTAAGTTCCAGGGACATTATTTTACCCCCTAAGCAGGGACTGTTTGGGTAGTACTTTCCAAAAGTACGGGAACTTTGGGGGTGGGGCTTGCAGCACTGAACATTTCTGATTGGTCGAGGACTCGCAGCGTTTTATTTCAGCCACCATCTTTAAAAATCTGCGTTGGAAACGAAGACAATGACGGGCAGAAGGAACCTTTAAGTTCCTTCAAAAGTAGTTCCTGGGACTAAAAGTTCTGGGTACTTTGGGTGGAAACGCGGCTAAATGCTCACATTAGAGAAGCTGGAACCAGGTATTTTTTTGCATTTTTTCGAATTGTCGATTGATTAATCGATGCATTGTTGCAGCTCTAAGCAGTAGAATATTCTTTATTTACTCTTCACTTAGCCATAAAATGCACAAAATCCAGACTTTAATGTTTAACCATGATTAGTTTTTGATAAGTTTTGTTATAGATTTTGGCAATAAATTCAAATAATATAATTAATCATTCTGTTGTTGAAAATGAAATTGTCTTATGACAAGCAGATCGTTATCAACATAAAAGCAAAATAAAATGTCTAGGTAAGAATGTCCCCGGCAAGATTAAGATTAAATATCTGAATCTAACATTCTTCAAACACCTTAGTTGGCCACAAACCCAGATTTCCAAAGCAAATGTGTTGACAGTGTTTCAGCTTCAGCTAAACTTGGCGGTTATTCAGAATTACATTTACAGAGAGAGACAGGAGCAGACAGGAGGAGAGCTTCGGGGAGGAAAATAAGAGAAACTGGATTTCCTGGTTAGTTTTGAGATTAGTCACACAGTCACAGTTTGTTGTCACAGCAGTCATCTGTCCTGTCAGTTGGGGAGCTCCATTGTGTTTTGTGTGTGTGGCCAAAATACACTAAAACCACTCTGTTGGACAAATGAGCTGGTAGTCTTAGGAGATACTGTACCTGTCAATCATCTATTCTGCAGGCTACATGAAACAAGGTCTTTTTGAGGCAGGTTCATCTGTGGCCTTGCCAGACCACAATGAGAAGCAAAACTGTGGTCTGGCTCTGCAAGGCTTGTGTTCAGTCATTTCAGATTATTTTTCTCGTACCCAAGATCCAACTCTCAAGAGCGTTATTTACATTTTGCTTGCTGGAACACAGACAGGCAATTCTGTCATGAATTTACAGCACTGATTCCCTGCTATGCGGTATTAATTTTCTGGGATTGTGTCTATTGTTGTGGTGTATTTTGAAATATATGTATATAAAAGAGCTGCGAGTGAACGCTTCGCTCATGCTTCCGGTGGACATTGGCATATTGGGTAGACTGGCTGTGATTGGCTCTGGCATCTGTGACACTGCTGGAGTGTGTTGCAGCTGTGCCCAGTGAATGTTCAGGATAACACACTCTGAGCTACTGTCTGTTTAGCTGTGATGCTCCGTCTTCTCATAAGCTGCACAGTATTGTAAACAACACACTCTGCTGGAGAAACTACAGTGAATAAGAAACAATGTTTTCACGAGTGGATTTGGTTTGTTTTTGCACATGCACACTGGCCATGCGACACGCATCTTGCCGCCAGTTTCACGCTATTTCGCTGATCGACAGTTGTTGGCAGTATCATGCAAAGAAGCAATGGCAGTTAATAGATGTATACAATACATGCAGGGTGCAAAACTAACTTTTTTGTGCACCAGCCAAATGTCTAGTGAAATTTTACTATCCACTCAATAGATTACCATTGGATTTTGTGACTGGTGAGTGAAGCATTTTACCAGCATTTGACTGGTGCTAATTTTGTGCCCTGAATACGTGATTTAAAATATTTAAAAAATTGGCTTTGCATATGCTTTATTAGAAAGGAAATGCACTCAACATGTTTATTAGGCCTCAAGGTTAAACACAATGTGTTTTGGTGAGTAACGCTGTTTGTTTCCAAGAAAATTCCACAGGACACATTTTAAGCACTTTGTCATATTGTCCAGTAGGGGCGGGTGATATAACGATAAATGGTGAGACAATTTGCATACCATTTATAACGTGGTAACTAATCCTTTTAATATTTCTTGCTGTATGAGATTACTTAACTTACTGTTGCAAATCATCTGGACCATTGGAAATATTGTTTTTCAGGATTTTTGCATAAATGTGATGAAGAGTCTAGATTTATCATGTATTTTTATTTGCTGAATTATCCCCAAAAAATGTTTTTCTAGAAAATGATCGGAGTGAGAAAAGTGCGTTAGTCACAAGTTTAGGAACACTTGTGACTAACATGACTAACGTGTGTGTGTGTGTGTGTGTGTGTGGATGTGTGAGATGGGGATTATAAGCACTTGAAGAGGGCTGAAATGAAGGTAACTCATAAGGACTTTCGGCATTTGGGTTAATCATCAAAGACATGTTGAAGTGTGGCGCAAAAAACCCTCTCATTTATGCCAGCTATTGATAAAGATCTCTGATCAATGACTATGTTTTCAAACAGATAATACTCTGATTATGGCCAACAGTCAGAGAAGGGCATTATTCTGATTAAGATGTTTTCACGAGTTTCTTGATGGACTGCTCTTGTTGAATTTTGACTGTTTTACATGTTTTTACTTGAGGTGGAGATTCTGATTGTGGGGCATTATCCACAACTGGGTTCATTACTATATTATGTTGCACTAAATGCTTTGTTATGTTGGAGAGAGTACTGCCTTGCTTGAATTTCTGTCTCACAAAAATGGAAACTCTAAAAGAGACAGAGACATAATTGGATTAAGGTGATTAAATCAAAAATGTCATTCAATAATGCAACTAATACTCCACGCATTTTTACAGAGATTATGGCATGCTTTGTCTCTGAGCATAATTACATTAAAAGGGTGGTGTTTCCATGGTTCCATCTTACTCATATTTCTGCCTTTACTACATTAAGTGTATTATTGGTATTATTATTATTAGTAGTAGTATTATTATTATTATTAGTGTGAATGTAACATAGCTATTGTGGGTTCAAAGTAAAGGATTATCATTATTGTAAACACTGCCTCTGAAGTAAATGGGGATCTAGTCTTGCTCAGGGGCACTTCAGCAGGGAGCGTTGTTTGAACCTGGATCATTCAGGTGATAGACAGTTTGGTGTATTTAGTTTGGTGTTAAGATGAGTTAAATTAGGTAAATTGCCTTCCCTTCTGCTTCTACCTTAACTTTGTCAGTGTATTATAACATACTGCTCTTTATCTCATGAAATCAATTGTAACAAACAAATATTTGTTCATGTTTTCTAATATTCTGCGGCCACCTGGTGAATGTAAGTCCAAGGCTGATCATCAAAAGCCAGTCGTTTTGGTTTGGAAAGCCTTCATTGGGTGATGGCTTGAACACTCACCTAATGAGAAGCTTCCGTCAGGCAAAGACACAGCACATTGTAATGAAAGGGGTAGGTCAAGGATAAAGCATTCATCCAGGTATTTGCCGCCTCTCCAGTATAGACAGCCTTGTGCTCGACCGTTGATCATATTACACCTTTAAGCAGCATATGTGACTCACAGCCTTAAAGGATAATTTCAGAATTTTTAACATCTGCCCTATTTGTTTTTACATAGTTTTGGGTGTAAATGACCAGTAGGTACAAAACGTTTTGGAATTGGTCCAGTAGATTGCCTCAGCCTGCAGCTGCAAAACAGGCTGCAATGGTTGCAACGTAATCCTTGTGGGCAACAGGCATGATTCCAGCTTCAACAACCACCGTCCAATATCTAAACCTTTTTTCAAAACCTTCTTCCAACCGTGAAACTATTATGCAGTCAACCTTCATGTCTGTGCTTGGCTATGGAGACATTCTGTGTTGTCATGTTGCCCCATCAACACTTCAGCAGTGAAATCCTGTGTATCACAGAGCACTACGCTTTATAACAAATAACACATTTTGTACTCATCATTGTTCTCTGTATCACACAGCTGGATGGACTTTCTTACAGTCAAGAAGAAATAGCCATCTCATGTTATTCATTTATAAAGTGCTACTGTTGAAGCTTCCAAACTACCTCACATCTCTTATCTCATTTAAATCCAGCAACTACAATACACGATCCAGTAACTACTTAACCTTAGACATCCCTCATGTATGCATGAATGTTGGCAGAACTGGTTTCAGGTATTATGCACCTTTTTATTGGAATTATCAGCAAATTATCTTACATTCCCCTTGGTGATTTTAAAGCTGTACTGATGTTTTTTATGATTCTTGTAACTGTTTTGATGAATTCTTTGTTAATTGTGTAGTTGTGTTGTTACTGTTTGCTGATTGTGTTCTTGTGAATGTTTCTTGTTCTCTCTTGGAAAAGAGATATGCCTGATTAAATAAAAGAAAAAGAAAAAAACTGTGCCTGTCAAAGAATGTCTACTAAAAGTACTTGTTTTAGCCACTGACAGGCTCAGACTGTTATTCTAAGTGTCTGACATAACATTTCCATAACATTATGGAAAGGATCCCTACAGAGATGGACCTTTATTTTGTTAAATAGTAAGATCCTTTTTGTTTAACCAGAAACAAAAGTCTCGCTCTGAAATCTCACGAGAGGTGAGAGGTTGTTGCAGAAAGACGACGGTGTTTTTGGTTAAACAAAAAGGATCTTACTCTTTAACAAAAAGGTTGCAGCCCATTCGTGGATGCCAGAGGGGGGCGATCTACTGGACTAATTCCAAAACTTTTTGTACCTATTGGTCATTTACACCCTAAAATACTTAAAAATAGGGCCCAGGTTTAAAAATACTGGAATTACCCTTTGATGGCAACAGGCTTATTTATATCATCTGTATCAGAAATGAACGTTGCTGCTCAGGGCATATCAGGCCTCACACTAATATCAGTCGATTTATGTCAGACTTGTCATTATTTCTGCCTCGAGGAGGTGCGTCACCTTTTCTTAAGGCTGTTTTTCATTCACTTGTATAGTGTCAGGAGGCAGGACTCACAATTTTGGACTTAGAACTCCCTTTCATTTGTAAGGGGAGTTTGCTTTCTTCTGTCTTCTCGCCGGGCTGGCCTGTGCCTTAAAGGGTGAAATGTAAGAGCCTCCCTTGCCCTTACAGTAATATTTTACAAAATAGAGAGCAGGGCTGGGAGGTGTTGATGATGGCGTACATAGTAGGATAGTAGGCTGTATTGTTGGACTGTCGAAACAACTCTGATGTTGTTTTTAACAAAAGGAGGGTTGGGGTGGGGCTGGGAGAAGGGAGCATGATGGCTCCAAGCCTCTGGCCCCTGGCATCACTATCTGCTGTTTTAGTTGTGTCTTTGTATTTAGTGATAAGATTATGAAGTTGCTCAGATGAGCTAAACAAAAATGTGTTCTTACAATCTCTGTCTTCTAAAGTGTAGGAGAATAATGCCATTAATGTCATGTGGTAGGAAGAGAAATTAGTGTTTTCTGGAAAGTTGGCTTTAAAGATTTTTTGAGATACTTCCAAAATGTTTGTGTATATCAAGAACTGGTTCTTAATTGGAACTGATTTCAGTTTTATAAAAACTGTGAATTCATTAGGAAACATGCTTTTTCATTTGAGTTACCAATTCCTTGCAAGTTTAGAGCTGCTGTGCTTCCATGTACAACACTGAGTTTTACAACATAATTTTACAATTTAGAAAATAATCAGACCGCTTCAAGAGCTTAATTTGATCAACACAGGTGTGTGTCTCAACTATATTTAAAGGATGCAGAAAATAAACGGCTTATTGCGGTTTAATTTTTGTCATCTGAACTTTATTATGCGGTGGGTTTTTTGAAGACATGGCGTTCTTCATCTGTGTTCTTTGTAGCTACATTTGTAGCATTGTTAATATAATGGGCTTAAAACACTGTATAACAAAGCTACAAATGTAGTGCTTACAATATATTTCCAGCAGCATGTTATATAGAATGGAGCATTTTTGAACTCTCCAATACTCCAGAATCTGCATTTCTTTCTTCTTTATCAGCCAGGATCTGCTAATGATAAATATTATTTTTAGTTGTTTTTTGCTTTTTTTGCAGACTAAAATAATGTACCGAGAATCCAAACCAGGATCCCAGGAGAGACTAGACTTGACAAGCCAAATCAGAATTGATCTTTTCTGATACCCAACTCCACCTACCACAGGGTTTTTGTGTGTCATCAGAAATGAAACCATCATGAAAACAGATGATTTTGTTCCACCTCCCACCAGCCTGCTATCACATGCTGAGAAAACTTGTGGGCCGATGCGGCTGTTTGGAGAGTTCTGTAATGGTCTACTGCTGCGATTTCAACCCCGGCAGTGTACACAGCTTGATATACATCCTACAGCACTTCAGGAAAGGCTATATACAGTATATTCTATCAGTGATTGTTGTGTCAGGCTGCAACGTCTGTGATGCAGAGACAGAGATTCGGTCACAGAAAGCCTCATCTTTGTGAGATGATTTTGAATAGGAAATTAAACTTAATTTTAATTTTAAACATGGGTATTGTAACATGTCTGTCATTTAGCCAATGACAACTGGAGCAGTAATTACTCTCTGCTACATTTAAGGCTGCTTACACATAAACAGACAAATAGCATCTGCACAAAAGTCTGCTGAATCAGTATTTTCAAAACTGCAATGTTACAGAAAGATGAGAAGTTAGTTGATTTCATAATAATAAACATTAACCTGGTGTGGGAACTTGTATGTTTTGCAGCCTCCTAAACCCCTGAGGAATCTCTCTCAAGCCGTCGAGCAGCCTTTATGGCCCTGAGTGCCTACTGAACGTTATCAAGCAGCCTCCTTCAGCAGATTTAGGGTCCAACTTGGAGACACCCAGCAGGCGTTCTTAACCCTCTGCTGGTGGGGGTAAGAAGGTTTGGGATTTAAAAAATCCTCTTTTCTTCCCTCCCTCATTTTCAAAGTATGCATTTTGTTTGCCTTTTCGGTTTGAGCTGGTATAGACTGAATGTTTCATTTGAGTTGATCCACAGTCAGACTACAAGGCTTTTCAAATCTCCTCTGACAAGCGCCTGTCAGGATAAATTACCGGTCTGCTTGCTGCCCTGTCAGGAAGATATTCATGCTATACAATGGACCAAAGACTGCTGTCACACATGAATACAAGGGATCTCCGAGTACCCAATTTTGTCATTCAGAAACATTTTCCCATTCGTCCATAACAGTGAACAGTACAGAAAATTGCTCTTTTGTCTCATACTTCATGGCAGAAGCTAAAGATTTCATTTCTAAAATGGCATTACCATGGATGGATTTTGGGACAATGGGGCCCTGGGTACAGACATGTAAAAGGCCCCCCACCACCTCTCCTACATAGGAGCAAGACGCGCAGACTTTGTGGTCATTTTCTGTCTCTTTATGATCATTTTGCATCTCTTTGTGGTTGTTTCGGTTGGTATGTGTCTCTTTGACTGACGTTTTGCAAGTGAAGCTCAGGGGGGGCCCTGACCCTTTGGCCCCCTGGGCCTGTGCCTGGTTAGCCCATTCAGTAATCCATCCATGGGCATTACCCAGAATAATTTATCCAGTCATGTTGTCCTTTCATACCGTTTTAATTTCTACTGGCATCAGAAACGTGTCGTAGAGAACATAAGCAACCCATGCTGACCAATTACAGTGAGCCTACACGGGTCCTACGCCTTAAGTATGGCATAATCGATATGGCATATCGTGCCAATCTGCCTGTTACAGTAGATTTTGATTGTTTCTTGGGTGCAGATGGAAAGTGTTTTGCTAGATAGTGGCTCTTTGGGAAAACTCAGCAAAGTCACCATGAATATTTCATGACAGTCTGGCCAGTAGTTGTTGATATCTTGCTTTGACCAAAGGACCAACTGAGATCTCCATTCTCTCTGTTTGTATTTATTCTGAAAAATAAAAAATGTTTCCCCCTTAGTTCTGCAGGCTTTTCCTATAATGTAGCAGATCGTACTTAATTTGTTCATAGCCATTTTACTTATGTTGTCTGTGGGAGGCAAACTCTCAGACAGGATCAGCAGATGTTTGTTTTAGGCTGGATGTTGTGTTGGCTGTAGAGTAGGTGGAAGCGTGATGGTCTGTGTTTTTAGGATTAATGTCTGGCTCCATGGAGGCAGCCATGAGGTCATCTCAGCAGTGTTACTCGTCTTTCTTTCCCGTGTGTGTGTGTTTGTGTGTACAGCTATCTTTATGAGAACCAATTCGAGTTTTAAACCTTGGGAGTGAGAACATTTTGGCCTGTCCTCACTTTCGGGGAGACCTTCAAAGGGCTGTTGGAGGGTTCAGATATGATTTTAAGGTTCAGGTTAGAATTAGGTTTAGGTTAGGGAATGCATTATGTCAATGAGTGTCCTCACAAGTATAGAAGGGTTGTGTGTGTTGGGTTAGTGATGGAGAGATTACCAATGTCGGGGGAGGTTAACGTGTGAGAGGGGGCTGAGCTTATTGACTGACTTTGGGTGGGCTGCAGCTGACATCAGCCCACCCCCCACCCCCCACTCGCACGCACTGACACACATACACATGCACACACGTACAGTCAGACATGCTGAGCAACAGGAGCACAAAGATTCTGCTGATGAGAGAAAAACTGCTGTGAAGTGGCTCAGACTAAGCCCCGTCAAGCTGTGCTCTGTGTGTGTTTGTATGTTTCTGTCTTTCTGCAGATTAGAAAAGCGTCTCAGAAAGTTGTCCGTTTTGATACTTTGTGCAAAGACAGCGTGAGAAAGAAAGTGGTGGAGCCAATTAGTGCCTGTTTTCAACACCACGACTGGCTTCAGTGTAGTCTACAGGCTAAAGGTCATCACTGGACAGCTAGACAAATCCTGTTTGACGATTCTGTCTTTTCACTCTTTGTTAATTGCTTGTCCTATTAAGCTGCGTCACATCAGTCGGTGAGAGCTATAATAATTGAGTTATGAATAATTGAAAACATTGTCCATTTTATCATTACCTGCTGTCAAGTCAGTCACAGTAAGCAAGAACAAAAAGGCCCCATTCTTGTTACTCTGTACATTCTGTTTTCTGACTTTGACAGCCTAAGTTGTCTGGTGAGTTTGTGTTTGAGAAGTTTTCTGGCCGCCATTTATAAATATGACATCTTGCACAGACCTGACTATACTACTGCATGATGTGAAAAGGAATGCAAAATACCAGCATACAGATATTAGGGCGTCTGTATTTTCATATATGTATGTTGTATTGCATTTAAAGTGTAACTACACCCTCAAATTCTGAACCCTCTCTCCCAGCAAATTTTTAAAAATGCAACGAGTGAGGGAACCGCAACTGTAGGAGGCGTGGCCTCCTGTCTACGTAGTGTGTGGGTCAGGGGACACAGGGAGACTGACTGACACTGATTAGAGTCTTTTTTTAATATACATTTCATGACGTAGACAGGTCCCAACCGGTCGACTCTATGTCAGCATTGGCCTCGCAGGTTCAGGGCTGATTTGAAACAGTAGATGGCTTGTCGAGCCAGTTTCGACCCATGAAATGCATATTTTTATACATTTGGTAATAAATGTCAATATTAACACCAGCATTGATGCGTTTCATCACAGTACAGTCGTATAATTTAGTTTACAGCTCAAAAAACACGTTTAAGTGTGCAGCACCTCCTTTAAATATGTGGAAAGTAGATCATGGCTACCTTGGCTCTGTTTAGTGAGTTTTGATGAGAAGTGCAGCAGAGTTGACTGTGATGTTCTTGTTGCTGATTAAGAAAGAGGGTGGTGTGACTGTCAGTCTGCTGCTTTTTCTAAAGGTCTACACATAATGAAGGCATTTTGAGATATGAGACTTTTTCCAGGAAGATCTGCTTACTCAGAACTTGGTCATAGTAAAGAATAGGTGGAGCATTTGGCTTGTCAAAGGGGCAAGTTACTACCTGCTCTGTATGTACCTGATTGTTATCTCACACCACAGGAGTCACGTGGTTAGGAATTTAATTGCTTTCCTAGATTCTCTACAGCAGCTCAAATGTCATTTTCTCCACTCTATTTATTTTTTATTTGTATTACATAAATGTGTTTCTTAGTTTTAATTTGCTCATCAGATGTCTTTACATATAAGATCTGGCAGATGTGATTGTATGGAATCTGTTTACTGAAGTTTCTTGTTTCGTAACTGGTGATATACTGTATTGTGCCTGTGGACATTTTGCAACCTCTGACTAAATGGACTAATTGTTATAAATATTATGCATGTTTTTAGTACAAAGCCTAGCCCATTTGACTATCCCTCCAGTCACATTCCTCACCCTGCCTGTGTGTGTGATGGCTTGTAATTGCTGGCCAAACAAGCATCATCACCAGTATTTGTGCCCAAGTACCAGCACGCCCCAAGAGTTCTTCATTTACCCAAATACAGGCATGTAAGACAGAATACTCCTGTGGTATTTTCCCTGTTATTGCCTCATCATATTCTTTAGGTGAGATTAAAACAACATTCCTTCATTCTTCACAAATACTCCCTTCAGCCGCATAACATTAAAGTACCACTGTCACATGTATAAACACGGGTGGTGTCTCTGTTTCTCTTTCACTCAGGTGTGTATTCCCTTATTGTTTCTCATGGCACTGAAAATTGTGTTTTATGGTGTTTTCTTCAACAAGAACACTACCTTGTTGATTTACTGTAGTGTTTCTGCTTTAGTGACCTAAATAGTTACTTACCAGCTGATTGGAAATCCTTTCATAGCTCCATGGTTCTCTCTCTGCCCTGTTTTTTTTCTCTTTCTTTTATTTCCACATCATCAGACCAGCTGGAATAATATCAGCTATACCAGCAGGCATCTACAGCCAAAACCCTGCTTGTTTTTAATTCCCCTGCTTTGGGACATTGTTATTTCATTTTATGTTGACATATTACAGGAAAGGGGGTTTTAACCTCATACAAAAGCTACAGAACTGGTGCCTTCATAACAATTCCAGGAATTTTTGTTCTAAATAGTTTTGAAATTGATTAATTGAGAACTTTTCACTTCAGCACTTGAGATTCTGTGAAACTTTTATTTTTTGTTTTTTTGGGACTAGATTAAGACAAAGCATTTAGGAATTGTATGAACAAGACTAGGAGTCTACAGCCATGATAGCAGCTCTGTGTGGCAGCAGTGCTTCGAGCTAAATGCTAAAGTCAGCATTGCTAACATGCTGATGTCTGCCATGTTCACCATCATTTAACATGCAATAGTAAATAATAATAAACTTTATTTATATAGCACCTTTCATACAGTTGGTGTAGCTCAAAGTGCTGTACAATAGAGATGAAAGAACAAGAAAATAAAACATGCAAAATAAAAAGTGCAAATACTGCGCAATAAAACCAAGCACGAGTACGAGAATCAGCTACTGGCAAGGATAGGTATGCCTAAGACAATGGAATATTTAAAAGACAGCACTAAAATAAAGAAAGGCATGCGACCAATAAAATATGTCAAGCTATAACAAAGAACAAAACAAAATATATCAAGATAAAACAGAGATAAAACAAAACAATATGTCAAGATAAAACAAAGAACAAAACAATAAAATGTATCAAGACAAAACAGAGATAAAACAATGTCAAGATAAAACAAAGAACAAAACAAAATATATCAAGATAAAACGGAGATAAAACAAAACAATACATCAAGATAAAACAAAGAACAAAACAAAATATATCAAGAAAAAACAGATTAAACAAAACAAGGGTATGGAAAAGTGACAATTAGTTCAAAGCAATGCTGAATAAATAAGATTTCAATTGTCGTTTAAAAATGTTCACAGAGCTTGCATCTCTTATAGCCTTGGGTAGGGAGTTCCATAGTTTTGGGGCATATTTATCCCTAGAGCCATGACCCCCAAGCATGGCTAAAAATGGAAGGATCGATTACAGTTCTGGTGGAATTTTTGTCTTTTTAATTTAAGTGACATGTTATCTGCTTTTTCTTTATATCTGTGTCTTCACTTACATTTACATTCCATAGAAGAATAGATTACAGGCTTGCTTCATTCAAATGGATTATTGTTAGTGTTCTGAAATTGGAAGCTCATCCTCCATTTCCATTTTATACGTTTTATCTTAATGATTCTGACTTCAGAAACATGCAGTGCACTTACTAACCATGTTTTTAGAATAATTGCAAAGTGTTCTCTTTGGAGCCCCCTTTGAAGACGTGTAGGTTTTCTCTCTTTTGAGATAAAACAATTCTTAATAAGCTTTACATGTCTGAAAAGCACATTAGTGGTACAGTTTAATCTCCCAAATCCATTAGGGATAAAGTCAGTAGAGCTACAAAAGCATTACCTTAAGAGAGGTGATATCCACATCTGATAGGGGACCAGTTTGACATATCTCTCGTGAATGACAACATTGTCTCTAGAACTGTCTTTCAGAAACTATATTATGGCCTTCCTGTTTTTCATGATCCTGTGGAGACTGTCTTTACTGGGGAGTTTGGCAGGGTCAAAGTTCACAGGGTTTTGGCAACTGGAAAGCTGATCTCCTGCCCTGGCAGCGGGTGTCGGAAGTAGAAGAAAATAGCAAGGAACTACTTTGCCCTCTGGGTCATAAGTCATCTAAAATGGTGTGACCCAGCAGCTGGACGAACTACTCTCCATTTTGGATCTATGGGCAACACAAGTTAGGATATCACTGAGGGTCACCAGGAATCTCCCAGTTTACCACATTGTGTTTTCAACAGGCACAGGCTTAACTCAAGTATCATAAAACAGACCTGTTATCAGCTTTTATCAGTTTTCGAGGGCAGCCTGCTCTAAGCAGATTTACACACTGGACATAACTGTTTTCTATTTTTTTTTATTTTTAGAATTGACCTTACTGTACTGAGGGATATTCAGTGCCTTAGAAATGTTATCCTTCTCTGATTGGTGCTTTTCAAGAAAGTTGTATGAATTATTAGACCACAAAAAACAGTTTGTTACAATGGTGATGGTTTAGGTGTGCAGATGGTGCATTCTGGTGCAATCAGTAAATTTGTTTCTGGACTTAATTTAGGTCAATTTGTAGAGATCTGTTTTTACTTTGAGATTAGTTTTCTCTTAGTCAGTGTCATGGAATCCCAATTAATGTACATTTACTTTAATTAGATCTATGGTTGTAAAACAATAGAACATGAAAAAGTCCCAGGCTTTAATGCTTTTTATAGATACTTTTATTGGTCATTAATCACATGATGATTCTAGTTTGTAATTTAGGTTCTTGTCATTTTGTAATGGAGAAAAAGTGGTGTTCCTGGTCTCAAAGGCTGCATTCAATTTGTGTGAAATTAATAATATTTAATAACTGTCAGGCCATGAAATCCACATTGCTAGAGATTTTGTTCCACAGATACCGTACCCTGTAGCATCCAATATTTAGATGAAATATTTAGTCAAAGCACCTATGGTCAGTTGTCACATTATTGAAAAATATTGTAATATTTTCTTCCTGTCAGTATCATTCCCCTATAAGGTCCGCTGTGTGGTCCTCACACCAGGCTCTGCAAACCTCCGCAATTATGTAATTGTGACTGGCACAGTTTGGCCTGGGCACCATGCTGACCGCTTGATTTATTCTTCTAAATTTGCGCTTAGCTTTCAAAATCATTTTTAATGTAAAATGAGCTTTAAACCCTGTAGACATCATATTGACAATGCAAAGAGATGAGGGATTCTCCTTTTATAGAAGGAATCAACACTGAAGACGATGATTGGTCACCTTTCCTCTGTGACCCAGGATACAAATAGACTTTGGGGAATTGGACCTGTCATTTTTCGGTTCACCACCAGAGGGCATGTCTGTCTGTCTGTCTGTCTGTCTGTCTGTCTGTCTGTCTGTCCTCCTGCATCAAGTCCACATTCTACCCAGCAAGAGTGGTCCTGTGTTTAGCTGCTACCCAGATATGCAGCGAGTGCCTCATGTACATACCACAAACAGAGCGCCTCTCTCCTCTCGACACCTGGCCTGAACCATCAGTGGGGGCTTTCACTCTGAAGCATCAATTTACCTGTCCCATAACGACAGATTGACTGAAAGCATGCTGTATCTTGTCACTTTCTGAACTCACCACTTGTTCTATTACACATTTGTTCACCTCACATATTCCTGCTCTTTCTCTCCTCCCCCACCCTTCGTGTCTCTACCCCTGAGGGGTTGAATTTACACTCTACATGCCCAGACAGTTGCACAGTTGCACCAGTACATGCACAGGTCTATGGTCACAGATTAGGTGGGGGGGGGGTGTAAAACTGCTACTACTAACAGCAGTCCCAGAAAAACGCTGCAGATTGTGAGAAGGTGGCAGAGGGAGTTGCATGTATTTATCAACAACGGAGAACATTTTCCTTTTTAAAAACCTGTTTCCCACTCAATAATGGCTGCCGACCACTACTCAGTGATTATTTTAGGAATGACTGACTCAGAAAATAAAATGTTCTTTATAAGCAATCACTAACCAGATACGCCTCTTTCTTTCTTTCGTGGTCACTTGTTTCTTAATGGATAACCGCTCTGACTAGCATTGTTTGTTCCTGCATTGTTTGTTATTTAATTCCCTTTCTTGGGTAACAGCTGTGAGAGCTCACATAATTTCTAGAGATTTCTGTGGCACAGTTATTGGTATTTGAGCTTGCTCTTAATGTTCTCTTTAACACTGATGCAGCTAGAGTTTTTGCTTTTCCCTGCCAGGGTATATTGCACCAATAAATCAACTTGTCGCTGAGATATTCACACAGCATGCAGCTATTTTAATGTCACAAACAGGTATGTCTGAGGATAAATGATAAAAATATAAATAGATGATTGGTGTCGTGTTTGGGCCTGTTCATAAACTAGAAGTAAAGATGTAATGATTAGTATTAGAAAAGTGATATGGGTCGTCGAGGCCATTTTTTCACCTGAAGTTTGAACTGGTTTCAGTTCATTGGTTTGTGTGGGATTTGCATGTTTACCTCATGGCAATTATCAAATAAACCACACAGTACATCATAAGTAGACGTAGTTATTCAGATAAACCTTTAATTAGACAAAGCATAATCCTTGAAAGAAGCTGTACAAGCAGAATACTATGAAATCAAATTCTCTTGTAAAGACAATCTGTGGAGGTCATAATGTTACTATTTTAGTACAGTGAAGGAGCATTGAAAAATTAAGGTTTACTGTTGTTTATTGTGATGTTTATTTTAGTAACTATAAACAATTAAATGGTGGCCTTGCATGGCCATCATCCTGCTTTTGTGTTTTTAATTGAAACAAACATTTTCTTTATTCCGATACTACTTGGCCTATAATAACACTGTAGTAGTACTTGTTGAGAACTCTAGTTTATTAGTCTTTTGCATAAACATAGCTATTTTAAGTAACCATGCTAGCAGTGTGGCTCTAGGGATGTAATGTTGGTCTGTCAGTTGGTCCACCACTTTGGGCCAGACTGAAATATCTCGACAGTTACTGGATGGATGAAATTTGTATAGACATTCATGGTCCCCAGAGGATGAGTCCCTTTGACTTTAATGATCCCCTCTGCTTAGCATGCTAACACACTAAATGAAGGTGGTGGACATGGTAAACATTATACTGTACCTGCTAAACATCATGTTAGAATGCGGAAGTTAGCATTTGTTGCTACAAATTTCCTTCTAATAAACGATAAAGAATCTCTCTGTCTCTCATAGCATTGCTGTAGACTCTTAGATGTGTCTTGTTAAACAGGAAATAATATTTGCATTGCCTCTATCACTGTCTCACACTGTGAACACAAATGATAATGCTGTGCTAACAGATGTACACATACAGTAAAAGTGCTCTGCCATGTTCTGCACCTGATGTTTTAGGATAAAAATGGCAAGATATGACTTAAATTCGATAGTAATTCTTTGTCATTTGTAGTTTTGAGAATCCAAATTGACCAGTTTAGTGTGCATCATCTCCCTAAATCACCGCATTTTAAGAGTAACTGTCTTTTTAGTATGACATTCCTTCTTTGCTTTTCCACGGACAGTGTTTCCTTGCTGAGCTGCTGTGGGGGGAATTTTGCACTAAAACCACAGTAAATTTGCTTCAGATTGCTGAAGCCTCGTATTAGCTTAAGCTTACCATCTCTTAATGGCCAGTATGAACAGGAGGAGTGAGTTCAGCAGCCAATAACTCTTTGTATTAAGTATTGTATTAAGATAGACTTATGAACCTGACTTCTGAAAAATCCAAACCGGACCTTCCGGCAACTTGGGTGTGAAAGTGTCCTTTTTCTCTTGGTCTTACACTTTTAATACCTTTTCATCCCTAATTCAAAGTAATAAAGAAAAAAATTAAATACTGCAAAAGGTGTGTGCACTTATAAATACCTATTCATTTTGCCTAATAAAATCTCAAAGGTTTACATTTCATGACGTAATGTCTCTTCCCAGATGTCTCCTACGATCATCCCCATAGTCATAATCTTATGAAACCACATCAGTGACTGCAGTTTGGCATTGGACACGACTATCAGTTAACATATTGGCGTATAGCTTTACGTTTTGGCCTTGGCTTCAGTCTGTTATCAGGTGACCAGTTAGATATTTCCTGCTGGTGATTTCATTTGTGAGGATACAAGATACCCTTTAGTCTGGCCAGGGGCTGAGAGAGGCAGGAAACTGAGGTGTTGGAAAGAGTTACAGCCTGTAGACAGTGATGGAAAACCTGAACTGAAGATAACAAAAGTCTCTAAAAGAAGTATTACAAGACGCCCAGAATAATCTGTGAGGACAGGTAGAGCCTAACCTGGGTCATCCAGTGTCAGGTGATGTTTTGTCCGCAAGGTCACTGTGTTAAAATAGAAACTTTAGGTAATGTGTTTGTTTCAGTTGCACGCAATAAGGGTTGAATATCGTTTCAGCATCAACATCACAGTGCAAGTATGTTCAGTAGTCATATTGCAGAAGATGCAATGTAATCAGGAGACGCCGCTCATCCAACCAGTTTGTGTTCTCCTCCTCTTAGTGCCTGCATTTGTGCACAAATTGAGCATATTACAAATATGTTTTAACTTCTCTGCATTGAACGACTCCTCTCCTTTTTGTAGCCACACTAGTGGCATGGTTCTAGGGATGTCAAGGTTAGTTGGTCAGTCGGTCCACCACTTTGGACCACATTCATGGCAATCCATTGCCGTGAAATTTAGAAATTGTTGAGATATTTCAATTTCCACCAGGTATTTATGGTGCCCAAAGGATGAATCCAGACAACTTATCTGAACAACTGTTAGATGTATTGCCATGCAATTTGGTACACACACTCATGTCCCACTCAGGATGAATTGAAATAAAACTTGGTAATCCCTTAACTTTTCATCTAGCACCATCTTAACAAAATCAGTGATATTCCAATCAACCTCAGCTGTACTTTGTGTTTAGTGATAATTAGAAAATGTTAGCATGCTAACACGTTAAACTTTGATTTTGATCATTCTAAACATTAAGCCCAGTTCAGACAAAAGATTCACGACGAGACGAGTTGAAACTTGTAACTACTTGCAATGCGCCGGATCTGCAACGTTCTGAAATCGGCCAGTTTACACCGAAGCGACTAGACAAGATGGCGTATCTTTTCCATAGCAACAACTCTTTGTACTTCCGTAGTAATTGCTGGCTTTTCAGGCATTTTTTGCAGCTTGATATAATTTGTAGTGTCTTTAAATATGAATGAGGATAGTGATAGTGAGTTACTTGCTACAGTTGCATTTCTAGTATTGATGAAACAGCGAAAACATAAAAAAAACGAGCAGGCCAAGATGACCAGCTGACTTTGCTACGAGATGATTGGCTGTCATTGGCAAGTGACGTGCCTTACATTCTAAAACCAAACGCTGGCAATTTGACAAGTTGAGTCGCAGGCGGCGCCATCAGCCGGTTTGAGTCGAGCTTAGACGGGCCACATCACACCACTGCAACTTTTCCCTGCAACGTTCTAAAACAGTTTCGTCGCGAATCTTTGGTCTGAACTGGCTTTTAGACTGTCTCTGCTAAGCATACATCATTGTGTCATTGTGACCATGTTAGCATGCAATTGGTAGCATTTATCTCAAAGCACCGCTGTGCCAAAGTACGGCCTCACAGAGCTGCTAGCATGGCTGTAGACTCTTAGTCTTGTTTCTATGTCCTACTGCTGACGGGCATCCTGCTTTTCCAATGATTCGTTGTGGCATCAGATGCACATCAAATTACCAAACGCGATCATTACTGTATCTCTGCGGCGTGATTTGCTCAGTGCACATTGAAATAAAAAAATGCAAAAAGCAAACTAGTGTAGATTTTTGCATCTAACTTTGAAACGAGTAAAAAGACAGAAGAAAAATTGTTGATGAATTAAAAATGCTACATCTGGTATTTAGAAGTACAATATTTTGGTTTTAATAAACATGACATGGAGCAAAAACAGATACCTTTTTTTTTTTTATATTAAAGTAAAGCTGCAAAAATGAAAAGCTGTAAATATTTGGTAAATCTTTAAACTTAAAACAAAATCACAATGTGCATATTTTGAAAAAGAAACTAAGATATCAATGTTTTTCCCCAGTACCTTTTAGCCCTACACACACCTCAGTATTAAATGTTGTTGAGCTCAGTTATTTAAAATAAATTTAACACATATTCATGTGCTTGAATTTGTTGTCATTACTTCAGCAGGGTTTTGTTCCAGCATAGGAAAGTAAAGCAGGGACATATCTTGACGTCATGATATGAAACTAGATATCGTCATGTGTTATCGCCATCATCTTTCCTGGTCTTAAAGACTGCAGTACAGTTACATGATTAAAGTTTAGATCATTTGGCTCTGAGTAAATCATATCCACAAAACTTTGTTCAAAGACCACATCACCCACACATAGCTTAGACCAAATATCTTATGAAGGCACCAATAATCATTATAATAAAGATCAAGTTATACTTTAAAACCTATCATGATATTTGATTGTGTCAGTATAGACCAGCTCTCCTTGAAAGTAAGGGACTACTGCAGTGGCAACTCTTGCTTGCTAACAGCCCTATCATAAACTAGTACATTAACAGATTCCCAAACAAATACACACACACCAGAACACCCATGTGAGATATTTACGTGACCGATGTGCAGTATGCTGCGTGGCTAGGTGCCACTTTGGCGCCTTTGTCTCTATGCTAGGGTGAGCAGCTTTCGTAAGTTGACACCTACTTCTTCATATGACATGTCATGTGGAGGAGGTCTTTTTGCATGTTTGTGAATATCAGTGCCACTCTGTTAACGCCAGTCTGGCAGCAGACAGTAACACGAGGCCACAAGAAGCTGATGCGGTGTGTAAATTAAACTGGTCCTTGGATTGCTGTCTCTGTACTTTTTTTTTTCTTCTTTTTTTTTCCTGTGATGT
This sequence comes from Maccullochella peelii, assembly GCA_002120245.1. Classification (NCBI taxonomy): domain Eukaryota; kingdom Metazoa; phylum Chordata; class Actinopteri; order Centrarchiformes; family Percichthyidae; genus Maccullochella; species Maccullochella peelii. The sequence goes on from LKNJ01001176.1 coordinate 59,946, forward strand.
TTTACCTGGTCTAATAAAAGTGAAAGTTGGGCTTTTGCAGTGTTTGCCATGTGGGTATTGGTGTAAGTGAAAAGGCAGTGTACTGTTTTTTGGTGGGACTGCAGTCTCAGACAGCTGGTTGTAAAAAGGCTGACATCTAACCTTGCTACCGTGCTGCAAGGATCAGGGGGCTTTGGAGCCACACCACCCTCTTTAGACGGATGGGTTAACAGCAGTTTTTGGCCCAGTAGTGTCCTGTGAGGGTCAGTGCCAAGACCACTTCAAATGTGCAAACCATAATCCCCCTATGACATTAATATTTTCAGATGGAGGCAAGCAGGGAGCATGGTGGGGGGTGGCAATGTAAGCAAGGTCTTTTTGGCTGGCCTTGTTTCATGCTGGCAGTGGTGATAGACACTAAAGCCATTACTCATGGTGCAGGCATGTCCAGAATGTATTCTTAGCCCCTGTCTTCCTATCAGTCACTACAGAAAGGTTGGAGGGTCAAAATATAAAGAGGTAACCAGTCTACAGGGCTGTCTGCACCACCGCTGTTTACCAGGGAGGGGGTGATATTTTAAACCTGGGAGAGCTCACATATTTACCCCGCTGAGCCTGACTGACTTGCCATTTGGTGGGGTGAAGACACTGGAGACCACTGATAGAGGAGAGAAGAGGCAAAGAGAGAAGCTCTTCAGTTACTACTTGATAAGCAAGTTGCTTGCAGCTTTTACAGATAGAAAACAGTCCATAGAGGAAGAGGAAGCGTATCAAAACAAAAGAAGACTGAGTTAAACAGAAGGTTTGAGGATAAAGGCGGGGAAGACACTTTGGAGGAGGTGAGCGGTAGCCAGGCTGAGCTGACTTTTCCCCCAGAGGAGGAGTTGCAGTTGCCGGCCAGGGCAGGTCCCAGGGCTGGCAGGGCTGGCCCTACTGCTTCTCCACCTCCATTCCTTCCTCCTCTTACTCCTCCTTCTCCTCCTTTTTAACTATCAACCAAACTGCTGTGCAGTGATGAACTTACAGGCAGAGCCCATGAGCAACACAGGAATGCTTACAAAATCCTGCCAAATGAACTTCTCTGTTTCAAGTGAGGGAAACTCCAGAGGTTGAACCTTCCATAAGAGGACCTCCACTGCAGTATAGACTGTCACCCTTTTGTCTTCTCATCCATTTTTTGTTGCACTCACTGGCTGAGTGCTCAGAGAGACTGGGGGGATTTTTTTATACACTTTGTTTTTCTCCATTTTGGTTTTGTAAACCGGAATAGTGGCAACCTTTTCAGTAGCACGGTGCAAGGACCAGCTCCACTCACCCAAGATGAGCCGCTGGCTGAAATGCACCTCCATGCACTTTGTAGGTATTCATTGTCAGTTTGTCACCAAATGCTACTTTTTGGGGTTATTGTTTCTTCTGTACTTATGAAATTGAATCACCTGAAAGCTGTGCTTTAACAAAAAGGCAATGAGAAATTGGGACTATTATCATTGGTGGATCAGTTTGGTGACTCATTAATTGCTTGATAACTACAGTACATTTAACACATTGTCAAAGTGATGTATGTAGGTATTATCTTTTTATTGCTGCTGTGTACATACAAATTGCTTGTGTTTGAATCTTACTTAAGGTTATAATTTCACTTGTGTTCTCTGTTTTTTGTTCATTTTTGACCTCCAGTATAAAGCACCCTTAACTTAAATGTGCTTCCCAGAAGCCTTAAGAGTACGCTGTTCCCATGCTTTATAGCCATCACTCATGACTCAACTGCAGTACAGCACATTCTTGGCACATTCTGCATTAACTGAAGTCTATTATTGTACTACAAAAGGAAAAATGACATTGCAGATATGTCTGTTGTTATTATGTCAAAAGTGGACTTTGCGCATCATATGCATGTGTCACTGTTGCATTTAGCTACTCTATTCTGTTGAACTAAGTACCTTTTTTGTTTAACTATTTGGTTATTACTGTCAAACATACTGTATGTCTGATAGTTCACTATCGTCATTGTCAGAACACAGACTGGAACAAGTATGATGATCGGCTGATGAAAGCAGTGGAACGTGGCGAGGTGGACAAGGTGGCTGCTGTTCTCAGCAAAAAGGGCATCATCCCCACCAAGCTCGATGTGGAAGGACGCTCTGCGTGAGTAAACATGGACACACACACACACACCTATATCCATGTCCAGTATGTTGACATTCGTAGTCAAAGAGATCTGAATTTTTACAACACACTTTCAACAAAGAGATAGAAATAAGACAGGAATTTAATTGAAAATTAGTAAAACATTTGTGTGCTTACATCCACTTGTTGGTTTTCTCTTGATTGTTACTATCTACCATGCATCTAGCATCACGAATTCCAAACATTCTAGTGGTCTTCCCACCACACATTCCTGATCCTGTGTCCCAGATAAAGCATCTGTAGATGGGAATTCCTTTACAATTTGGTCACTCTTACTCAAAAATAGTTTTACCTCTTACCTCCTTTTGTGACATCAATACCAAGAGTGCATGACCCTAAAAAAATAAACAATCCCACCCCCCTCAAAATTTCCCATGGCATGACCTTGTTGCACATTTCAACCTTAAACCTTCATCCAGCTGCCCTGCATATGAAAGGCATTGCATATTATTATGTGTCCATTTTTTCTATCCAGAACTTTCCTTTTTACTCTCCATCTGACTGGAGGTCAGTGTGGGAGTTGGTATAAAGAATGTTTGTGGCCACTGAAGGCTTGACCACATTGGTCAGAGGCTGTTTATGTAGTCCTCACAGGAAATGACTCCTTGCAAATTCAGATCAGATCCACTGTGGTGCTTGCAACACCAACCAATACATTTAGGCCCAGCTGCAGGCTGTTATCAGGATCAGTTGACATCTTGTTGGACCATGTTTTGTATGGTAGGATTTTTCAGTGGGAACCTCATTTAAAAAGTAGGTCAACCTAACTGATATATGTTCAAGGAATTCTCTGATGCATCTTGACCATCCAAGACCACAGATGGGTATCTCAGATAGAACCTTATTAATGTCCCAGCCTTGGAAAACATTGCATTGAGCTGTTTTAAAAAAGCAGGTACTCTGTTTTCTTCCTAAACGAACACCAGCATTTTGGGAGGCCAGGCGCCCTCAGTTTAATCCTAGATATATGAAGAAGTCAGTGGTCTCTGGCCTGTGCGTCAGGTTTATTTTGACAAAGGCTTTGTTAAAGCATACAACTATGGAGCTCCAGATCCCAGAAGCAAAGGTGCCGGGTATTTTCAGCAGTGTGTGTAATTCTCTTGTGGCACCATTGCAAAGACCAATGATTGTATACATGCATGTGTGTAAATAAACAGAATTATACACACAACCTGATAAATGCCTGGTCTCATAATAAGGTGCTAGAATTTGTCAGAACTAAATCCAGAGCTGTGGCTGCCAATTTTGCAATGACAGACTGTAGAGGTTGTTGTACACAGACGCAGTCACGCTCATCATTTAGTGTTCCCCTGAGGGGCGGACAGACCACAACTATAATAGTTAACTATAAAATCAACACATCATTTATGGAAAGAGGTCATGCTTTTTGCCAAGTCTACCCAAAACAAAGTGAACCACATTTGCAACTCAGCAAGTCTTCTTATAGTTCAGCAGGCCACACACAGACCAACGTGTGTCTATGGCTTCCTGGCCAACAAAGGAATGTTGAATAGCGATCCCTTGTAATCATGGACCTCTATGGGGAAACGAATTACAAACTTACCCCTGATATATAATTTGGTGTGCCCTGGATTAGCATCGCTGTGTTCAGCTAATGAATTCAGCTCCAACTGTTCTATCGCAGCTTCCAGCTGAGTAAACAGTTTACATCTCTGTCATGGCATTAGCCGGATCCCAGTGAGTCAAGCCCACCCATCACACCTGCTCATTCTGCACAGTTGTGATAGCTAGCTGACAAGGGCTTAGCAGCAAAAGAAGTCCACATGACAGCACGCCACTCGAGATGAGTGCTTGCTTGGCCCTGCAGCATGAAACTGGCACTTACTAAAGACACTGCTGCGTGCCCATTGTTTGTCAGGATTAGCAGTAATGAATTTTGTGTCTGTTAAGAATAGCAATAGCAAGCTGTGAGTCTCACAGTTGGATATGCGTGATGTTGAGCCCGATCTTATGACAGATTGAGAACAGACTGAAGATGTGCGGTTTTTGTTTTTGAGTTGAAAGGACACAGTTAGGTTTTTAGACACTAGAAAGTCCTAGTCCATTCATTGTTATCGTACGAAGACAACTGACAAAGACTTGAATCCTGCTCGAGATTGGTAATCTATAGAAGAATTTGAAGTTGCCACAGTATTTTGGCTCTTTGACTGCCTTTAGAGACTTATTATTATTATTATTATTATTATTATTATTATTATATATGTCTCAGCCACCGGCATGTACTCTCTGGTTTACTCTTCTCTGTCCACTCTCTAAAAATAGCAACCATATCCTGTAGGCTGTCAACCTGAAAGCTGCCCAAGGAGTATGTGTGAAGATGAAATGACATAGCTGAATGTGCTCTCTTAAAGCCAGACCCATTAAGTCTCACAAAATGTATCTCTAACCTTTTCACTCAGGTCTTGAGCTGGGAAAGCAGTATATATCTCAACGGGAGACAGTTCTTTGTGTCTTTGTCAGTGTCAGACATTTTGCTGTTTTTGTTGGTTTCTCAGCTTTTGTTAGCAGTCTTTGCTGTGCTGACCAAAGTTATTAACTTTATATGGAGGACTATTTTAAATGTTTTAAATCTCCACAAATCAAATCTCTGTGTTTGATCCGTTGCATATAGTCGTATTGTAGTTGAAAATACATGATTTTCTGTCTGAAACATCTTGGAAGCTGTTAGTGCCACTCACTGTGACACGACTCGTCATTCCTTATTCATCACAAAGTCATGAGGAAATCCACTACTCCAGTTGAAGTTTGCAATTAACTATTTTTGACTGTTCAGGGCCATACTTCAGTTACCCTAAAATGCTGTAGCCCATGAACTTGGCAAGTCACATCACTTATATCTCTGTTATGTCTGCTGTTTGCCCCGAGAGGTCAGGACCCTGCACTGCTCCCTAGAGAACCAGCATCTCCAGGCCATCAACACGGCTTTTAATACCCACAGCAGTGTTGAGGTGACAGCCTAGCTGTCTCCTTGGCAGATACCTCAGGGTTGGTGTATAAACAGGTTCATGTGGCTTGATGGGTGACAGACTGAGATTGGTTTACACACAAGTGCTTTGCAGACCTTCATGGCTAGTGGCGGCAGTGCTGCTGTGGGTTTAAATCAGAGAAGGGGAACAGAATGTTTCTAGGCAAAAGTGATGATGAAAGACATGTAGGCAAATTACAAGAGAATATGCTAACTTTGTGGCAATTAAACATGAATAAAATTTGTCACAACGATCACATTTCAAGGTTAATTTAATAGCTGTTCTGGGGCTTTCAATCGAATCATATGATCCTCATTAGCAAATAGACTTTCCCCAGTTGTCAAGGAAACGTAGGTAGGAGGAGGAGTATTTGAAGGACTTTTCGTCTATGTTGGCTTAAAAGTTGAGTGTCAAGGATTCAACTGCTGTTTCCAAGTTCAAGAATGAACTTTAACAACTCATGAATAAAAAAATATTTAGGTCATCGACATGGCTACTAGCTCATATTGTTTGTTACCATGCAGGCCATTTAGTTTTATCACGTTATGCAAACTAGACCGTGAATACAGAGGTAAAACTCTAATCAATATTGTCATTGTGTAATAGTAAGATTATTCTTAAACTTGAACTCTTATCAATATCAACATAATATACCCTCAATTTGAATAGAGCCAGAGGTGGTGCCTTCACAGACCAAAAAGAATGGGGGACACAGAAAGTAAAAACTCATGAGAAGCTGAAGTATTTGTGAAACCTTTTTTTTTTGTAGGTACTTTATCCTTTTTTTTTTAATCATTTGACAGTGCTTATTTATACAACAGTGAAGCTGATACAGTAGGAAAACGCTGTTTGTGTAGCTCTTGGTGGCCTTTAGACCCTGCGTTTTCTTGTTATTTGCTTTGAGAATGCAGATCTAGCTGATAGAGAGCAGCCTTGTGTGCGTTTGCATTCTCTCTTGTCCTTAAGTTTCACCCTCACCTCCCTTCTCTTTACACCCTGTCACTTTTTTACTTACCCGCCCTCTTCGACTGCGTGCGGTCTACTCATTTTGCCATCTCCCTCCGTCTCTTGTCCCGTCTCTGTTCCCCCCGTCTTCCTCTCTTAATTTTTCTCCATCTCTCTTCTTGTTTCTCAGGTTTCATTTGGCAGCAACGCGAGGACACCTAGACTGTCTCAATCTTATCCTGGGACACAATGTTGATGTCACTGCGACTGATGCCACTGGTGAGTTCAGGTTGGAAGCAGCACCCTGGAGCTGTATTTATATACTGTGATTTGCTTCTAGTATTTTGTTCACCTCCATTATATTAGTGAGGGCAGACTTAATACTAAAAACACCTGGCAGTATAACAAAATACAATTCAACAACGCCACAAACATTTGACATTTTACCTAGTAAACAACCAGGGAAGCACTATTTCTTTGTCAGTGTTTCATTTAGACATGGACCACCTACAAAGTCTTTGCCAAGAGTTTGTGTATTTATTTTTTTTTTTTTTCCATGATTAAAAATAAACTACACTGTGCCTCACATACAGTATGTGTGATGTAATTTCCATATTATCACATTATCAAATTAAGGCAGGTTAAATACTTAGCATAAGAACATGTTGACTGTTCTGAGGAAGGAGATGAGGATGTGTTAGGCAGAAAATTGGTCTCATTAGTGGTCTGTTTCTTTTTTTCTACTGTTTCTGAGTTCTGCTCAGTAGCAATTGTGTTAATTTGCCATATGAAATTAGGCTGGATAATGAGCAAGAGACATTAACTAACTACTTTCAGAGACAATATATACAAAAGGTTCAGGCAGCGAGGCATAGATGGAAGCAGCAAACTACAATTACTCTTGTTGCAATAATGAAGTAGCTTCCTGGTCTAATTTTAGTTTTAAAAAGCAATTGTATTTTCATCTGAATACTTTTTCTGTAAAATTTTGCGGTTTGCCATATCTTAAATCTCATCCCTTTCATGGTACACATATATATGTACACACGTGTACATATTACAAATTAAGCTGTTCGATGTCAACAGTCTGCCAACCAAAAAAAGAATAAGAAGTAGCTTAAGAAATCGATTTTTATACCAGCAAATATAGTCAACAAATTAAAAGAATAAATACCAAAGTAGAATATTTTGATATTTATTCCACCCTTTCAGATAAGAGATTAGAAATGCACTGTAGTATTCATTTGTTCCAGCATGGTAGGACACCCCAGTAAACTTAATTGGATGTGTTTCCAAATGGGAATCTGGTGAGGGTGCAAATCGCTGGACTAGCAAGTCCTACTGGTTGGTCAGGGCAGTACTGAGAAACATTATTGTCACACTGCAGTGACATGGGACTGTAAAGGGAGTTTGTCATTCAAATTCGCGGGAATAAATGCCCCGACATGTAAAAAGAAAAGGGCTTGATGTATTGTATAATATATAGTATCTCTGTATTATTTAATACTTTTTCCTTGGTGGCCCATTGTTGCTGATGAAGTCACTTACTGTACACGCTCTCTATTCAGATAGCACAACATAATTTATGTCAAGCTGTGACTCACTAATTGACTCCTGATTGACTCATTAGGATCAAAACTCCTGGTCTCTGGTTTGGCAAACCTCTGCTCTGAGACACGCTTTAAGTGATGCACTGATTGATCTCATGTTGCGTTGATCCTGCAATGACACGTGCTGGACTTATACTGTCTGTTTGTCACAGAATAATATTGTTTAATGGCACCTCTCATGATGAAGTGATACAAGCGGAGTCACACGTACAGTACAGTGATAATTGCACATTGTGGATTTGGCTATAAAAATACATGGATTGTGAATGTACTTCATTTTCTGATTGCTGCATGTATCACTTTCAGGAAAAAATGCTCTTCACCTGTCTTCAAGGAATGGACATTCTCTGTGTGTGCAGAAACTCCTGCAGGTAAAGTGCAGTCTTCCTCCCTGTGTTCCTCGTACAGTACTCGTATCTGACTGATATTTACTCCTGTGAGAAAACGTGCCACATTGTTGTTGTTTGCAATTTAGGGTTGTTGTTTTTTGTTTTTTTGCAATTGTTTAGTTTTTCGTGCTCATGTTGGTGTGTTTTGTATCTACACACTCTACTATCTGTATTGCTGCGTTCACCTGCTCCTTGGATGGTCCCATTTCCTGAGTTGGGAAGTCGTTCTTCCGACTTCTGTGTGTTCATGAGCTGTGGAAACAACATGGACACTACAAAGAAGATGTTTTGTATTTTGTTGCTCAGAGTGTTTAAACAACTGATTGATGGCTGTTTCCAGGGATCCCCTTCCCTTTGGTCCCAGACTTGTTGCTGCACCAGTCCATTCCCTAAAACCACTACAATATTGCTTTACCTGACTTGTTATCAGGGTTGATGCTAATAAATAACTTCTCTAACTAATCTAGGTCACTCTACATGGACAGCAACTAACGGTTACAACTAATACCATATTACAAATTGCATGTGAGTAAAAAATTGATGTGCAATAAGTGAATAAAAAGTTTCTTACAATCAACCAAACATTTACTTTTGTCCGCCATGTTTCTGTGGACTAAAATCCACGCAGACTTTCCGAGTTGTTGTCCCGACTTGAGGGGGGTATTGATCAATTTTCCCAGTCGGGAACTTGTTTTTTTGATTATTCCGACACCACATGTAGCAGGGTATGTTCCACAGAGCAGCTTCCCACTCACTGGCCAGTGAGAGCAGTTTCCCTTTCAGCTCCTTTAAATAATAATTGCCAAACACCTCTGGCAGCTGAGCCCACTCCGTATCGGTCAACAGTAGGCCCTGTTGAGTCACCATGACCCACTGGAGGATTTATGTGTTTACAATGAGGGGGCTATCTCTGCAATATTGTGCTCTCATAGCGTTGTAGCCCTTCCCCCTGCCCCATCTCTTGCATGGCAGTCCTCTAACGGAGGATCGCGGCTTTTGGCAGGAGGTTGTCAGTGGTGTTGACAAGCCTACCCTCCTGCAAACCTGCCGTCCATTCTTGGTGCCGTCATCACACCAGACATAGCAGCTGGACGCCAACACCCACCACCCCCACCACCTCCACTATCTCCCTCCGTCAGCCCAAACCCTCAAGGTATAGGATATCCCCCCTCCATCCTCTACCGTCAGCTCCCATTGCCGCTCTACCCCCCCCATTCGCTTTGTCATTTGAGCGTGCTGCTAATTTTTGGCCCTTGTTGCTAGAGAGAGTTGGATTTTTATAGTGGGGGGCCAGAGCTTGCTGGCAAGCTTACCCAGCAACATCAGGCCCCTGTTAGCATTGAGCCCTCAAGGCTTTCATAGCAGGCCCTCATCACCACAGTGGTACAGTCACTGGTGTCCAACCAGCTGACTGACTGTGTAGAGATGTCACAGGCATATCAGCACAGCGCCACTTAGCCTAATATGACCTGACTGCTGTTGCCTCTCAGGTTCCGCTGCCAACCAGTGGAAATGAATGATTTTGAGACATTGAGACAGCTTTGAATAACTGAAAATCCAGGCTCAGGTCAACTACTCAACAGTTTAATCAAGCTAACTTCATTATCCACCTAGAAAAATGGGTCACATTTGACCTATTGAGTTGGGCACATATGCTATAATGCAGAGAGCCTGTTGTACCAACGTGTGTTTGTGTTGTTTTACAGCACAACTGTCCAGTTGGAAATGTGGACCTACAAGGAAGAACAGCTCTACATGATGCTGGTAAGACTCTACTCCAGTACTGACTTTATTCCAGTATTGACTTTACTCTACTGAAGTATAGTACCGACTCTAATCTACTCTAGTACTGACTTTACTGTAATATAGTACTGACTCTACTCTGCACTAGTACTTGCTCGACTTCACTCTACTCTAGTACACTACTTTACTGGCTTTGCTGTAGTATAGTACTGACTCTAGTCTAGTACAGACTTCATTGTGATGTACTATAGTCCTAACTCTACTCTACTCTCCACAGCTCTTTTACTATATTTGCTACATTTACTACATTACACATGTTGAACAAAAAATATCATTGTAATAATGAAAAAGTGATGTCTTGATTTTATCATTTGACAAAACAAGTACTTTGATTTTAAAGTACTTGTTCAGCTTTTCATTGTACCTTTTTCAACATATAAACCCCGGTCCATGCTGCTGCCTGAGCTGAGTTGATGTGTCTTTCATCCCATTCATAGTAAATGGGATGAAATGATTGCAATTCTTTCTACACTCTTTCTCCACAGTCATGGCCGGCTGCTCCTCCAGCGTGAAACTGCTCTGTGACAGTGGGACTTCTGTGAATGCCAGTGATTTTGTGAGAATTGATATTTCACTTCATCACAGTGTGTTGTAATGGTCTCTTCTAGGATATGTTTTTTCATTTTCCACGTGTTTAGTTATCATAGTAGAAAAGCATATTGATCTGCTTGCTCCTTTAAGGCTGTTACCTTCTCATTAACTGTGTGTATGGTCAGTAAGAACTACACAAAAAGGTATTCACTAAATCTTAAATTAGTCCCTTGAGTGAGTTCTGTCTTTATTCTGGATTACTCTAAATAAAGGCAGTGCTCACTACTTTTTTGCTTAGAGTTGAGAGACAAATTGATTTTTTTGATTGGACTATATATGACTGTATTGTGGTGTAACTGTGATTTTGTGGATGGACGTGCCTGTCTGCATTTATGTGTATGTCTTTGGTTTCTCTCCAGGATGGCAGGACACCTCTGGTGCTGGCAACCCAGATGTGTCATCCACGCATCTGTCAGCTGCTGCTGGAGCGAGGAGCTGACATCACCATCCGAGACAAACAAAACAAGTAAGAGACATCACCCCTCACAGTGTTTGTCTTTGGTAGGGTTGGCAAATATCAATTTTAATGGGAAATCTGTGTTGCTTACAAAAGGCAGCTTTTGACAGATGGCGTAGGTTGATAACTTGCATTTCTGTTGATTTCCTTGCAGCGATAGTCTTTCTGACATTGATATCAAGTCACAGAATATACTTCTGTACTAGCTATGAACATTTATCAGAAATTTATTTAGAAAAAGAAGTTCACAAAGGCCATTTACCTTACTTCCAAACTACAAAACCTGGGGTAGGCAGGTGATAAATAGTAGTGAATAGTAAAAGTAGAAAATGAAAGGAAACTGAATCATTTTTTAAAAGGGAGACACTGAAAATTACAATAGTAATAAGATGCCACTGTGCATTTGTACAGTACATTTGTGTGTTTTCTTTCAAAGATAAAATATTGAGTCTGCCTGCCGGGCTAACAAAGTATTCTGAAGTCCTGGTTTGTTAGGGGTATACAGCATTTAATTATTCAGCAATAGTTGAACAAAACGCATGGTGAATTGTTGTTTTTGCCTCGTGTTTTGATTTGAGACTCTCATTCAGACAATTGTTTCACAGCTATTTGGGCATGCTCTTGCTGATAAACTGTCTTTGTTGACCCCCTCAGGACAGCGCTGATTCTGGGCTGTGAGTATGGCTGTAAGGATGCGGTGGAGGTGCTGCTGAAGAGTAGCGCTGATGTAAAGGCGGTTGACAGCTTGGGTCACGATGCATTTCACTACGCTCGACTCAGCAAGAACCCGGAGCTCGTTGCGATGGTCAAAAGTTACCTTGACAAAGCCACCAGAGGTCAGATGGCAAAACACCACCAGAGACTGAACATAAAATAATCCTGTAATACAAGAAGAGCATAATTAGCATGATCAATGATAGCAACGGTGACTGATCAGACTAATAAAGAAGGAAGGATAGCTTCTGGAATTTAAACTTCGGTCTGACACATGTGACGGTGATAGGTAGTGTTGCCTGGGAAGTATTGTGAAAAAAAACATCTCTTACAGTTTCAGACTTTTATAGGCAACCGCAAAGTGTGGCACATTTTGTCTACACTTAGGAAAATGTCAAACCGTAGTACATGCAGGCAAGAATAGTTAATGCCCTGATGCTGTTTGCTTTTAATTTCCATTGGTTTAATTTTTACAGTTTTAGATTTGCTGTAGAACCTAGAATTATCATTGCAGCAACATAAATATTGTGGCCCCATGCTGTATGGATTAATATTTTCTAATCTTTGTCAGGTTTCAACACTTCTCGTTTTTAATATCTTTAATATTTATAGCCATAGTCTTGACTTTCATGATTATTTCCTGATTCCATATTTCTCTGATATATTTTTATTTGCTTTTGTCCTCCTTGTGCACATTCCTTTCCTTGAACATGTTTTGAAGGAACACTGCTCAGTAAACATACCTGTTTTTGTCAAATCTTGGTAACATATGAGAAGAGAAATGAAATCTGAACTTTGCTGTTTTCTCGCTTTGTTACAGATAAAGAGGCTGCAAAGATAGAACAATGGAAGCGACAGGTAATCCTGCAGCATTCAGTTCACTGGCTCACGTCATCATTTAAACCTCACCTATAGTGAGGAGCAGCTGCAGTTTCCGTAGTCCCTTTTGTTAAGAGATGACGAAGGTCAAGGTTGCTTGCATCCCAAAGCCATCGTTGACATGAATGAGTCAGAATTCTTCCTGTCCAGTATTCAAATACTAAGACACTTTGAAGCCTGTGTTGTAAAAACACACACAAGATTTGCATTTTCTTCTAGTTGTTCAGCATTTCAAATCTTGGTTTTTTCTTTTTTTTTTTTTGACTTGGTATTGTTTAGTACAGCCTTTTTTCATATTTCTGAACCTGTGAGGTCACTCAGATGTCCATGACTGCCATCTAGTGATTATAAGTGAGAGTTGTTCCATACGCTTTTATAGCCTATGGTAAAGTTATATCTTCAAAACATGGTTGTAAATAAAGATCCTGTCTTATCTGCAGCATTCAGTGGAGAGATCAGAGGCAGCTGAGGTTAACAGAAGGGATCAGATCATACATGTAAGTGCTATATAACTTCAGCCTTCCTGTTCCACACAAACACACATTCACTTTGCTCACACAACACTCATAAGCAACTTTCACTGCGTTCAAAGTCATGCAGCATTTTTTTTTTTATTCAGTAATTAGATTTTGATTGGTTTAAGTTTGCAAGCGTCATGATTTTGTGTGTGTTTCAGGACTTGGAGAGGCAGAACGAGACCCTGCACGAAAGTCTCAGGAAATACCACCAGGAGCAGAAAGCCTTGTCAGATAAGGTCATCATGTTACAGCAGCAGCTCACACAGGTAAACACTACAACAGCACAGCAGGAGCTGCTGAGCTAGATAAAACTGTACAGTACAGTAAAACCCTCCAGGCATGCTTGTCCTTCATTATTGGCTTGTTTCTTTCAGTTCACATGGTTTTATGTATGTGGGTAGATCAGAGGGTCCTGCTAGAGGTCTGGCTGACAAATATAATATATAATATAATAATAAAAGCTGAGCTGAGTCACGATCTCTTGGGCTAATATCATAGTCCCAGGTTCTGCTAAGATAATAAAGGTAAAACATGATTTAGGAAATGTGCAATCGTTTTCTAACCGCAGGTGTTTCTTTCAGAGGAGGCAGAGCAGCCTTTTAATGCTGATTGCTTATGTATAAGATTGATGACTTACTTTGAAATGCTACATCCAGTGAGCATAAGAGGTCCCTCAATAATAGCTGGTAGAACAATATCCATTTACAGGAGAACAAGGAAATTCAATCAAATTAATTTTAGTGGCATTTTGCAAGTGTCAATCCCTCAAATGACTGAATATATGGGTTTTTTTAATCTGCAGGAAAAGATAACTGTGGAAGACACTCAGAAAGAGGTATGAAACAAAAATGATCGCTTGGACACTGTGGGCCTCATTCACAATTTTCTCAATTGTTTTCTTTCTTAAATGTGTTTGCAAGAATCTTAACTGGGTGCACATTATTATCAACATGCCATTATTATACAGCAGTAGCAGTCACAAATGCAGTGTATATAGACAGTCTTAAGTTTACTGTGTGGCCTCTTAAACATAAAAATGAGAGCAAATGAAAGCCTGAGAAAGACTTGGGAGGATGTTGCTGGTGCTGTATCAACACACATCTGTACATGTGGAAGTGAAGAGAAAGGAAAAGGAAGGTAGCACAGTCTGAAATGCCACTCGATTGTGACTTAATAGCACTGGATAACATCCTACCAGGTCCACACATTCAGGAATCAAGGTCAAGTGCTGTAGCAATTCAACATTTTGTAATTTTCTGAAATGAGTCTTCCTGAAAAATGTTGGTTCCATTGTCTTAGTCTTGTTGTGAAAGAAGGGAAAGAGAGACCAACAAAAATGAAAAGTCTATGAATCCCACAAATGTCTTTGTGCATGTACATGAGTTAAGATGTGAGCTCTTGTATGTTTCACGAATTAGGCCCATTCTTCTTGAAGTTGCTGCTTGTTAAGTGAGGTCAGATTTTACTGCCAAGAACTTCATAGTTTATCAAAAACTAAAACAAATAATAAACTATTGCTTAAAACGGCAACACAATGTTTCAGTAATGAAAAGTCAGTGCAGTGAAGCTGCAACTGAAAGTTTAGATTTTGACAATTGTATAAATAAGTGAAATGATGGTATTGTGTCCTTGCTAACCGTTTATGTTGCCTGTCGTCTACTCTCGAACTACTCCTGTTTTGGCTGCAGATGTCCAGAGTAGATCAATATTTGTCCATGTGGTTTAGTATCTTGGACACAGATGCTGTTCTGTCTCATAAAGATGTACTGTCCTACAGACCAGATGTGTTCCCTTTAGGATTGCATAGTCTTGCTTTGGATGCGAAAATCTCCCTTCATCCTGTATTCTGCTGCCGTAAAAGCATATTAGCTGCAGTTTGCTGCCAGTTATATTCGCAACACAGGAGGACAATTTTGCTCCAAACTTCTTCACTAAGCTCCTTTTGATACTGTTACAACTTTTTTTTTTTTTTTTTACTTGAAGCACCTGAGGTGGTGACAAAAACACATACTCTAGAGCACTGAATAATTTAGTAGGTATCTGGTGCACCAAAACAGTTCACACTATGTGTAATGTATGAGATGTGATAACAGTTTTAGAAGACCTCAACAAATGCTCTGTGGCCGGCATTTTCTGAGCATTTCTCAAAGATGTAAACGTCTAAATGTATTTTTGAATAGTGAGTATCAGTTCAATTAAAGGGTTTGTATTCCTTTTAATAAATCATATGAATAAACTGTTCTAGGAAGTGAACTGAGACCCTCACTGTATTTGTTGTCATTTATTGATCTGAAAGTGTCTGGTTACTCACGCTTGACACACTAATGCCTTTGCTTTTCTTTCTGTTGGATCAGAAGGAGCAGTTGAAGGTGTTACTCAGTGCCAAAGAAAGAGAGGAAGGGGCTCGAGGCCTGGAGACTGTCAAGGTCCAGCTCCGGAGTACTATGGTCAGTGACTTTATACATATCTGATTTCTATTGTGAAGCTTTAAACCTCAGGGGAAATCAATGCACTTGATAATTTTTGACTTGTACTCAGACTTAATACGTATATTTGGTATTAAGTGTTTCTCAAGTTGTGATTAAAATTTTGTTGTCGTTAGAGTTCAGGATTCATATCTGAAGTCTCGAAAGTCCTGTTCAGTCCTGTAATAAATCCTACCTTCATGGAGGTTATTATGTTCTATTATTTTGTCCGGAAGCACCTCTCTGTGTAATGTAATACGGTTCAACAGCACCACAAACTACAGCCTCTAAAATTATCATGAAGTTGAATCAACACCTCTCTGAAACAGTTTAAACAAAAACAGAACATTCTAACCTTCATGAATGTTGGATTTAGTGCAGGAAATGCATAATAAAGGTAGTGAACATTACAGAAAGTGTGAAATTAATCAGTGCTGCAAAAAACATTCTACATAATGTTAAAAATAGAATTTATTTTCTAAAGTCTAAAAAGTCTCAGCTCAACCATTTGTAATGAGTATGTGCATCTATTTGCATTCACAGGGGGACTACTCCGGGCAGTCTGTTATCAAAGGTGAGCTTCTTTCCATTTCTTGAATCATAAAGAAACATTTGATACCATCATTTCAAACTTCACCAACAGAGGATGAGTGAGTTTGAATGTTGTGTTTGTCTTGCAGGTAAAGAAAACATTTTGGTCAAACAAGCTCACAGTCTGGATTCTGATCGGGTACGTCTTTATCTGTGGAACAGTTTCTTATGACTTGCAAATATCTAAATATACAGTGGTAGTAGTTTGCATCTAAGCAGTCTTTGTCAACAGTGGTGGGCTCACAGCAGGACTTGCATACACATGAAACTGCTAATACAGTATTAAAATCCTGATTTGTTTTCTTTTTTGCCCTCAGTAAAAGACAATTATAACTTCTAACTATTCTGTACTCTCACATAAAGTGGCTGGCTTTCCATAAAAAGGACTACTAATCATTTTGTTACATTTGGTGTGTGTTTGTATCAATATGTTTTTCAACTTTCTCTGCAGATGCTCCAGAAGCCTGCCATGTTGCGTTCACTGTCCAGACCTCCAGAGAAGAGTCAGCCCACTGTAGGCTGGGACCTCTCCGGTGAACTGGATGCACTCCGGCATGAACTTGAGGTGGTCAAGACAAGACAACAGGCAGCAGAGGAAGAGACGGCACGGCTTCAATCTGCCCTGAACCGTAAAAACCGAGAGTGCCAAGAGCTGGTTCAGAGCCGAGACACCATCCAGAAACAGGCTGACCAGCAGGTTCAAGAACTCGAGGACGCCTTGGGGGACGTCCAGAAGAGGATGGTGGATTCTGAGTGTAAGGTCAAACAGCTGCAAGCCCATGTAGTCGCTGTTAAGGAACACCTAGGAGGACAGGCGACAGAAGATCTGCGTGCCCAGCTCCATGATATCAAGGTCAAGTATGAAGGTGCTTCAGCTGAAGTGGGTCGTGTTCGTAATCGCCTCAAACAGAGCGAGAAGGCCTTGGAGGAGTACAAGAGCAGCGAGAGCCAGCTAGCAGCCGAGGCAGAAAGACTGAACCAAGACCTGGGAGCTCTGACTGCAGAAAGAGATGAGCTAGCAGAAACCCTTTTAGAAATGGAAACCCAGTTGAAGGAGGCCCAGACTAAACATGGCAACACGGTGCCAGCTGAGAAGTTTGACAATATGAAAAACCTGCTGACCAATGCAGTTGATGAGAAGGAGCGGCAGCTCGCTGAGCTGAGGGAGGACTATGATCGTGTGCTGGAGGAGGTGGCAGAGCTCCATCGGAAGCTCGACGGTCCGTCATCCCAGGGAGGATCAGGGGCCATGTCTGCTGAGGAGCAACAGAAAATACGGGCAGCCCTTGAAGAACAGAATGCTTCATTAAAAAGGAAACTGGTCGATGTGACTGCCAAAAGCCAGGCTCTAATTCATGAGGTCGAGGAGAGTGAGGAGGAAAGAGATATACTCCGAGAGCAGCTGGATGAGCTCAACAGCAGGATTGAGATCGACTTTATACCCGTGAAGCACCACGAGGAAGCTCGGAGGAACATTTTAACGGCTTTGGAGGAGCTGGAGGACAAACTGGTGGAAGCCAGTGAACGTTACGGAAAAGCAGAGGCACAAGTGCAGCAGCTTCAGACCGAGAGGGCTACGCTGCAGGAGAATATAAGCAGTCTCCAAAGTGCCAGTGAGAGACGCCAGAGTGAAATGGACGCTCTGAGGTCTCAGAATGCCGACCTGATGAAGAAACTTGAACTTTTGCAGAGGAGGTGTGAAGACCGAGATAAAGAGTGTGTGCAGCTGACCACACAGAGCCAGTCTCTGAAACAGAGCTTGGATGGAGAGTATGTTCCCAGACAGCAGCACGAGCAAGTGAAGATGGAGTTAAGTTCCACCTTAGAGAGCGTTAAAGCAGAGATGTTGAAGTTGGAGGCCAAGGAAAAAGAAAGTGGGGAAGAATTGAAGAATGTGAAAGAAGGAAATAATAAGTTGAAAGAGGAGTTGGAAAAAGTCCTGTTGGAGATGAAAAAAGACTATATATGCGTAAAAGACCACAAAGCTACCACAGATAAGTTGAATGCTGCTGTGGTTGAGGCAGAGAATAGAGCAAACGAAGTGTCAGCGATGTATGTGTCGGCTCAGGAGGAAACAGTAAAGCTTACCCAAGAACTGGAGGCCCAGAAGAAAGAACTTGATACCATACAGGAGGCTATTCAGTCCAAGTTTATCCCACTGACAGCGGCCGAGGAAAAAGAACACTCTTACAGTGCCCAGGTGAAGGAGTTGACAGTCAAGCTGTTGGAAATGGAAGAGAAGTATAATAAAGAAAGGTCTGCTGGAGAGAGCAACAAACAGGAGAAAGACAAACTAAAAGTTGAGATTGAATCTGTTCACCACAGGCTTGACGCTGCTCTAGTTACCACTGAAAAGCACAAGGATGTGGAGGAAGAGTTCAAGGGTAAAATTGAGGACTTGACTCAGAAGTTGGTCAACTTAGAGCAGAAGCACAAGGAGGTTACATTTCAGAAAGCTGATCTTCAAGACCAGAATGCCCTCTGCAACTCTCAGATCCAGAATCTCCAGGAGCGTCTGAAATCAGAGTTGACTCGGATATCAACATATGACACAGAGCTTAAAGCCCTCCATGATGCCATGCGGCAAGCCCAGGCCGACTGCAAGAAAGCAAGAGAGGCTCAGCAGGAGGAGGCCCAGAGGGTTTGTGCCTTACAGAAAAAACTGCAGGAGCACCTCGGGGATCAGGCTTCTCTGCTGCAACAACAGACCAAGGCCAAGGAAGTCCTGGAGGCTGAAGTCGCTAAGCTTCGTATGGATCTCCATGAAGAGGAGGAGAACAACGCCCAGAGAGCTGAAGACATATCTGCCCTGCAATCTGAGCTCCTTCAAGCCACGCAGGCACTCGAGGAAATTCGCTACAAGGAAGACCAAATGAACCAGCTGAAGAAGGAGAAGCAGCAGCTGGAGGAGGAGGCTGCCATCCTGAGCAACAAGCTATTGAGCTTAGCAGAAGAGTGTGAAGAGGCCCATCAGGGGTCAACGGAAGCGAGGGAGGGTGAGAGCAGGGCCAGGACAGAGATGGAGGCTGTCCAGGAGAAGGGACGCGCCATTGAGAGAGAAATTAGGGAGCTGAAAGAGCGTTACGATGAATCGCTCAGCACCATCTGCGATCTTCAGAGGAGGATTCAGACATCAGCTCAGCAGACTGAAGCCAAAGACAAGAAGGTAGTAAAAAGACATAATTGAATTATTAATGGATTTTACAGTGCTCAGTCATGGTTTTATTATTTAAACTACTTTTGGTACAGACAGTATGTGTGTTTAACTATAGCTAAATGTAACGTATATAGATTAAAACTGTGATAATACACCATTGAAAAGTATTTGTGTGTCTGTTTTGACTCGAAGAAAAGAGTCTTCTTCTTCTTCTTCTTCTTCTTCTTCTTCTTCTTCTTCTTCTTCTTCTTCTTTCAGTTTTGGTATGTGGTTTAATGTTCATACGTTTTTCATTACATTAACATTAATAATTGTGTGTGTGTCAGATCACAGAGTTGCTGACAGATGTTGAGCGGTTGAAGCAGGCACTGAATGGTCTGTCCCAGCTGGCATACACAAGCAACGCGCCCAATAAGAGACAGACAATGCACATGGACACACTCCAAGCCCAGATCAAGAGCCTACAACAACAGCTGGCTGTGAGTGGACTTACATAACATATTAAAATATGTATAACAGAAAAACTATGTAAATATGTGCATATTCTGCTTTACATTTACTTAGATTTACTGCACAGTAACTGTCTTTTTGTTAGTAACTGAAAAACAACTGTCAGAAACAATAAGTTCATTTTTGTACATTTGATATTGAGTGATATTTACAAAGTTTTCTTGACGAAGTTAATGCAGCAACATTTTGGCCTCACAGTCCTCAGTCTCCTCACATAAATCATTTTGGTTTATTGAACCAAGCGTTTCAGCTTTGGAACAGCCTTCCTCTCAGTGAGCGATCAGCAGACTCCACTGCAGCTTATAAGTGCCTCCTTAAAACCCACTTTTACAAGATGGCCTCCTTTTTTCATTATCGCATCACTTTCATATTTCCTTTTTATATTACTATCTTATTTTATTTTAACATTATAATTAACTTACATTTTAATGATTGTTTCAGCATAATCAGTTAAGTATTTGTATATGTACTTCCATATATTTTGGACTTTTATCTTTTTAAATTCAAGAGTTATTTTTTTGTCGTTCTCTTTACTTTATGAGATCATTATATATCTGCCTTATATGAGACCATCTCTTATATTAGATTTTTTTAACTTATTGTTCTGTAAATCCTTTAACCTGGAAAGGACTTTTCGCTTAAGCTTGAAAACTCCTATATAGATACAATTATTATTTAATAAAACATACAAATACTACATTAAGTGACTGATTTATAATAGTTATATCACAGTGTATACCTCCTTTACTTAATCTCCATTGCTGTTGCCAGCAAACATCATGCCTCAAAGCAACAAAAAAACCTCTCCACTCCTTTCATATAACATTTAACCAACTTATAATAATGTGGAGCTAGAATTCAGTGAGTGCACCACATCAGTATTTGCAACACTGACCAGCTGTTGAAGACATGGAAGCATGTCGTCATGTCTTTCTCCCTTCTGATCGATCAGGATGCTGAGAGGCAACACAGGGAGGTGGTGTCAATTTATCGAACTCATCTTCTCAGCGCAGCGCAGGTACGTTCTTCTCGTTAATCTCTATTGAAGTGAGTTGTCACATTTTCTTCCTCTGCACAGTCTACTCAGAAACTTCGTCTCATTCCCATGAATGGTCTTAATTAGAGTAATTTAGGCTCTGTTATTCAGACAGCTTTTTGATGACCTTATAGGAGTACTTTAAGAACAACAATAAGGCGGTTGAACTCACAGAGGTTCATTGATTAGATTTGAGAGCAGAGTTCATTTGTTTTGGAAAAGAGATGAATGATTTCATTAAAACTCACTCTATTACATAAGAGGCAGACCCATTATTTGCTAAAAGCTGACTTAACTAAAAAAACAATGCATTTTAGTGAACCCAGTCGTGTTTGGTCTAAATCATTCAGCACTGAGCATTTAGCATTTTCACACACTGGGTCAATCCTTGGCTTTTCCCAGCAACCCTTTTCTGATTTTGATAACTAAACTTTCCTATTCTCAAATGTTATTGGCTAGTCATAAATTTCCGCCATCCACATGGCAGCAGAAAGTAATTGTGAGAAATACCGTCCAACTTGGTGTACAGGTGCAAACAGGAGCTCAAAACTGCTCCAGCTCATGGTGGGTCTGTCACACCAGCTGCAGCATCTAGTTAGCTTTCATTCAACAGACCACTGAAGGGTTGAATCAATGACACACTGGCTGTGCACATTAAAACAATGAATGATATGTAGAAAACGTGGGAAAAGATGTTTATGAAATAGTGGGTGTTTTATCGAGTCATGGTTGTGCTTTTATAATAATTTTTATTCATAGAGCACTTTTCTAAATCCACGTTACAAAGTGCTTTTTGTCAAATCAAGATCAACCAAGTTTTAAAAACAACTTTCAGCACTTTGTCACCATCCAAAACGAAGAGGTAATTCATATGTTTACACTAAAATGTGTTGCAAAATGTTGTGTGAAGTTGTGTCTGAGGCAGCCCTTGCAGATGGATTGGGGAAAATATAATGGTTGGAAATCCTGTGGGAGCAGGCTGCAAATTCATTAATTAAAACAGGAAACCTCAAAAAAGGCAAAAATGGAACAAAATATGGAAAATTATTAAAAATATATGTATGTGTAAGTGCACAGTAGGTGTCAGGAGCTGAACCGCAGAAGGGTCTGTTATGTGAGTAATTGACAACAGAGCTTCCAGTGAGGAAATATGGTGCAAATGGATTAACTGAAGCTCATCCTGACTTGTGTTTCCCTCGCAGGGCCACATGGATGAGGACGTCCAGGCCGCCTTACTACAGATCATCCGCATGAGACAGGAGTTTGTGTGTTAAAGCTTCCTCCGACAAAACAAAATGCTACCTGCTGACTCAAATTCACCATTCTCACATCTTCCACTGCAGAGTTCCCCTGCTGTGGCCCGTGTGTGTGTGTGTGTGTGTGTGTGTGTGTGTGTGTGTGTGAGTGTGAGTGAGAGTGAGATTCAGCAAAATTTCTCCAAACAGGCTGCTCTGAAATCCATTTTTGTTGTAGTATGGCTGCACTTTGATTCTCATATCTCTGTTGTGGGTAAAAGTGACTAAAACTGTAGATTTTAGGTACAAATGTGTTCTATCTTCAGTAGAAATGCAGAAAATGAAAACTCCATTTACTTGCTGTTTACGTGCTATTTTATCACTTCCTGTGTCAAACTGAGCAGGGAAATCAGCATACACAGGAACATTTTTAAATTTCTCTTACAGTACGGTATGCAAAAATCTGTGCATTTTTATGCAGCTTTAACCCTTTATATTCAGTGATATGGGAGTTATTTAAAATGTAGGTCCCTTTCATAGATTACTCACTCTTGAAATGCTCAGCTGAAATGTAAAATGGAAAGCAAAGACCACTTTTCACATTCCCACCTGACAGTCAGCTCTCATCCAGTATGTTTTCGTGTTTAACAGAAATGCTTGCTATAAAAAAAGTAGGTAGGTAGGTTCACAGTTTAAGTTTGTCTTTAAACAACAGTCAGGACTGGCAGTGAAGAGAGCCCTTTCTGACATGATTCAGATGTAAGAGATGGGGGTTCTGTGCAAAAATCCATTTCATCTTTAACCGTAGCTGATGTGAGGCTTCAGCAGTATGAATTGGTCTTAAGTCAAGGTTACTGTTTTTTTAGTATGACATTTATTCTCCAGACAGTGTTTCCTTGCTGAGCCACAGGGACATCACTAACAAAAAATTAGTAAATTTTGCACTAAAATCTGTGTAACTTTAGAAGTTACCCTCGTGATTTGACTAACTCTGGCTGCTGAAGCCTCATAACTTTCAGCTGATTTTTGAAATGCGTATTTGTACAGAAAGAAGACAGAAGGAGGATTTTGTCGCCCATCTCTTACATTGGAATAACATTATTAAAGTATCCCTTCACGTCCGGTGTGGACGGAACAATTGATTACAGCGTCCAATAACTCTCCTAATGTACATTTGGGCATCTGAGTATCGTTTTAAGACAGACTTGAAACTATGTGAACCTATCCTTTAACCATGTTCATGTCAGTTGTAACACTCACACAGCTCCTTTCTTGAGAGTTTGTGGCACAGTTATCATCATCATCATCTTCTTCTTCTGGAGGTCCAAACTAGCACATTTGTTTTTAGAATGAATCCAAATACCAAAGACCTGAAGAGGGTAAAATCATACAAATCTAAAACTACTCGCCATTTTGTGGTAGATCGTAATGTGACAGATTTGGGAGAGCTCTCAGTTGTGTCACTCACACAGTCTGGACATGGTTTGTGCTGGATTTGAGTCATGGGGCTGTGGAGTGGAGATCTCTTGCTGTGTCCTACAGTTTGCAGTGGTACGTCGTCCTTTTTGTTGAAACCAGAGTGTCCTCTAGTGGTGAGACTTGGCAGGCCAAGTTGATAGAAATTGTAATAATCAGTGTGGCTCAGGGGTAGGCAGTTGTTGTTTTTGGGAGCTGTAATATCTGCATGTTTGTACTCAAATGTATTATAAATCCTACCGACAGTTGAGAGAATATGAAATGTGAATGTAAAACTAAATTGTCAGAGTTGTATCTACTAATATCTGTTGCTTTGCATTACTACATTTAAACCAGCAAATGTCCCAGCTGAAGCTTGACTTAATATAGAACCTAATTTATGCAGCAGTGACCTTTGCAGCTCTCCTAGAGCAAGGGCTGTGTAGCCCTGAGCCAGCTCTTTGTGACTCTTGATGGTGTCGTGTAGTGGTGTTGTGATTGTTGAGCGAGTCTTTTATGCCTTTACACTGATATATTTTTCATAGCTTTGTACTACTTTAATTACTGTACTACAGTGTGACAATTCTGATATTCAGCAGGTCTGGAAGTAGAACAGCACAAAACACGTTCAGGGTAACATTTACCGTAGGATGCCATTTGATAACGATAGAACAGATTCCTTTATTTATGTGGATAGACAACCTCTTAACGATTAGCTATCTGAAGCACTTCAGCTAACACACCTTACCAAGTAAAACTTTCTTGCTCTCTGTTTTTATATTTTGGCCAAAAACTCAACAGATCGTTTAGAAAACGATACCTCTTGCATTTTGTTATGCAGATGTTAGGGATTAACACTCTTTTCTTTCTTTTTTTTGGATATTTCTTTCTGTCTTCCCTCTACCGTTAACATAGACTATACATTGAATCCAGTTAAATCTCTAAATAAATATACTGTGTACCAATCTGTTTAAATTGGTTGCTTTCTTTGGTAATAATATTTGTGTTTGTGAATCAGTAATACATCAATAAAAGTGCCTAACATAGAAAACTACATTTTTGTTCACTGTATTTTGTCATTACTACAGTAAAACACCTCTAACTACTATTTGATGGATTGCAATGAAATCTTGTACAGACACTCATGGTCCCCAGAGGATGAATCCAACTGACTTTGGTGACCTCCTGACTTTTTCCTCTAGCGCCACCAGCTGGTCAAAGTTTTCACTTATGCTGTGAAATATCTCTATCTACACGTTGGATTGGCACCAATGTTTGTAAAGACATTCATGGTCCCCAGAATATGTATTTTAATGACTTTGGTGATCCACTCCTATACTTTCACTCTCTAGTCATTCATTACTTATACTGGTTTATGACCAAGTACCTGCAAACCTGATGATATTCCCATCAGCCTCAGCTGTATTTATGTTTTGTGCTAATTAGCAAATGTTAGCATGCTAACACACTAAGACGGTGAACATGGTAAACATTATACCGTAAACATCAGCACGTTAGCATGCTGGCGTTAGCATTTAGTTCAAAGTACAGCCTCACAGAGCTGCTAGCATGGTTGTAGACTCTTATTCTTGTTCTATTAAAGGCCCTGAAAAACTATAAGCAATGGGGTTCTACATGAATGCAGAATTTTCTGCCAAAGTTAGAAAAGTTTTAGTTATTTCACGAGAGATTTTCTGTATTTGTGTTTTTGTCCTTACTTTTTTTCGATAGTTTGGAGTGGGCGGGGCTCCGTTGGTCAAATGTGACAACACAATTTTCTGTCCCACCAATCAGGATTTAACAATATTTTAAAAAAAATTAGATGACAGTTGTGCGGTTGTTTTCTTAATGTTGCCAGACCGCCTGTCAATCAAATCTGATCAAACACACCCACTGATGAAGCAGATTAGCCGAGTTTGTTTTCCTGAACTTTAATGATGATTTTTGCTAATTTATTCATGAATATTTACTGTTACAGAAAAATACCAAGTTTTCAGGGGCTTTAAGTTGTACAGTATGTGTGTGCTTTTGGCTCCACACACTCTTACTTCCCTTGTGGGAACAGCTCAGTTCATGTGGTTTCATTTTAAGTACAATCAACCCAGGAATGAGAGCGAGTAGCTCTTTGGCACGCAGCACTCACTTTTATCTTTGAGCCCGTGCCTCTATTGATTTGTCTGTTGGTCTTTTTCTCTTCACAAGATTTATTTTTCATTAAAGCTCTTTTCACCGAGATGCTGAGAACAGAGGTCATGGCTATTTCTGTTATCTCATTTCAGATAAATTCATGGCATACACACTCACTGAGCAGAGGGGAATTTCCATTTAAAAAGTACAATGTGGTTAAATTGGCCTTTGCTTTTAAAAATAATCAAGATTTCTAATAATACTACACACACACACAAAAAAAAATCATTAATACAAGCTTAAAGCAGAACTCGAAGTTTATGAGTAAGAGCTAATCCATCCCTCATCCCATCCTCTGTTCACACACACACACACACACACACAACGTGCACACACCCTCTAATTGATACAAGACTTGTCCTGGGTTTGATTTCTTTGAGAAAAGCTTGCTGGTTTCAAGTGGCAGCCGTCCTTCCTCTCTACTCCTCCTCCTTCCTTGGTTTTATGATTCTCTTTCTTGCGGTCTGCACTGAATAAGCTGTTCTCAGCAATTATGGCAAATACAATTCAATCTGTTGGTAGATCTCTCTTTAATCTCATTTCCAGGGTCCTAATCAGTCCCATACATCCACTTGCGGCCATTTGGTTTACCATTGTAACCCCTTTCCCGGCCGCAAAGAATCCCATCTTTATAAAATTCGTCATCCTATGAAGGATCAGAGACTTTATTTATGTTGGAATAAGCCCCGGCCGTCCACCGCATGCATCATGAGTGGTAAACTGGCTGAGGAAGCAGGCGGGTGGTTATATACACATCAGATACACGCCCACATCTTTGCCCCCAGTCCTCTGAGCTGTCACGAACGTTTGCTATCTCACACAGCAGTGAGCCACTTCTGCTGCACTCATTCCCCGGAGGAGTTGCTTCGCCTTGTTAGCCGTACAAAAACTCAGAAGCCTCTTCTTGTGTTTTACAGGAATTGTGACAACTTGTTGTTTTGACTGCCTGAATAATGAAATAGTTTTCTCAACCTCTGTTTTTCTACTTTGCCCTCACTTTTATCACCTGTGTGGTTATTTACACCCTTCCTCTCTTACTGTGCATGCCCAGATTAACCTGTTTGGGGGCACCAGGCCAAAAATTTGCTGTTGGCCCCCTGTTACCTCCGAGTTCTCCAGTACGTCACCAATTTAACATTGCACTGCCTATAACACAAGGATCATAAACTGATGCAGCAAAACCAGAGATATTGTCTTTTTTATTCCACACATGCTCCTTTCTTGGCAGAATCTGGAGCCTTCCTTACCCACAATGCAACTCGACCGCCAACAGTTCTGTCAGAGATTCTGGTGTGTTATGCTAATAGCGGCTAATGTATCCTCGAGCCGCAAGCCTCAAGCAGAGACGAGGAGCGGGCTACAGAGGTCTGGTAAGCTCACTTCTTTCTAACTCCATACCCCCAGATTGTTTTCATTTTCAAACTTGTAGTCTTCAGCTCCAACCAATGTTGCCACAAGTGACATCACTTGAAACAATTTATCAGACTTTGACAGCTCCCTCTGGAGCCACAAAAGGCTTCATACAACTTTTTTTCACATATGCAGTAGTACTCCCAAAGACCTGTAAACAGACTTTGATGTGTAAAATCAGTGGAGTTCCCCTTTAAGTACAGTGCACACAGCACACTATAGATGGCAGCTTCATTATGTTTTGCACCCAGAAACCAACCAGTTTTCTTTCTTATATACTGGAATACTACCTTGAGTTTCTGTATGTCAGTTTATTAAAATTTTATTTAGGAAAATGCACCATGTAAGCACACTATAAACTGAAAGGACCCAGTTGATATTGTATTGTACTAAATTTGTAAGTAAAGTAATCAAATTACCAAACAGGACATCGGGGCAGCCCGTCATTTATTTTATTTTCCTCCTTCTCACCACTGCTTCCTTCCTTCCCGCTGTTTAACCTTTTGTCTGTCATCCTTCCTTCCTGGTTAATTTCACAGGTCGGGTCAGTCAAGAGGTCTGTGCCATATTTGTTTCCCTGGTGTAATTGCTTACTATTTCTCTGTCTCTAATAGGCCATTACTCAAGCAGTGCCGGCCAGCCAGCTTGTGAGGCTAGTCAGGCTACACTGGGGGCAGTGAACACGAGGCCAGGGCCCCCTCTTTTTTCATTAGTCCCCTGAGGAATCAGACTACTCTTGGCTCCAGGCTGAGACAGGCGGGGCCCCTTTAATGTTTCTGCAGAGCTCCAAAGCACTTTGTTGCCTCAATAAAGTTCATTTATGGGATAATAAGGCTCTGGAGGACACATGGTGCTGATTTGAGTTGAATGGTTTCAGCATGGCTCACATTCCCAAAACCAAGCTCTGTCTCTTCCATCTCTTTCTTTTATCTCATCTTGTTTCTTTTTCTTTCCCCACTTCTCACCTTTCTCTTGCTCCTCACCTCACATCTCCCTGTGCCGTCATTTATTATTCTTTTTAACACTTTGGCAGTGTAACTGTCTGATCCTGGGTTGACCTGGGATTTGCACACCTGGGAATGAGTTGCAGCAAGGGGGCAGGAGGCCTTCTCATTTCCCAGGATTTATTCCAGAGCTTTGAGGGGGAAGGTAGTGGGGGTATATGAAGGAAGAGAGGCGATCAGAGGAACAAAAACCCTCAAGCCCCAGACCCTGGCAGGAGGATCGAGCTTTACATGCCAAGGCTACACCAGATCCGAGTGCCCCGGACATTTGCTGTATCAAAGTTGTGTATCACATGCGTTTAAGCAGATTCCTATACTCTGAGGATGGGTTAAAACACACACGCACAGATAGATTAGAAACAGGCCCAACCTCCACTTCATTTTTATCCCTTTGGTTGTTACACTTGAGGCTTACGTGAGTGTTGGCCATCTTTCCTTGAAACCCAGTAAGGACATTGTACACCACTGTATGCTAAACTGTTTCATCTGAGTTCAGTGTTTTTCTTTTTCCCTCATTAGTAGTTGGTTAACCACTAATGCTTAGTGTATCTGCTCAGCTTTTCTTCCTCCCTTCATTGACTTAGCAAGAAACAGATGGGCCCAAACCGCCACATCTCCCTCTCCCTTCTGACTGTCATCCTTCCCACCACTTCTTTCACAATAATCTCTCACTCTCAAATGGAAAATCGCCCCAGTTTTGCATGTCTGCTCGTGGCGCAACACATGAGACGGTGTATGTGGTTTAATAGGATAAGGCTTTTGGGGTTGTTTGGTGCTTGGAAACATGGCTGAGGCCTCCTCTGGCTGCTTCAATCATCTTAAAGACATTGGGTTAGGCCGGAGGGTGTTAGCTCGAGCTTGTTAGTGCGGTTGGAAAAGGCTGTGTTTGATTCCATGAGGACTGGATGAAAAGCTGTGAGTCTGGAGGACTGACTTTGATTTGATGTTGCCGTTTGGGAGCCGCTCCATTTTCAATTGTGGTATCTTGAGATGGCATGCTGGTCAAGTAGCCAGTTCAGCCGAAACAGACCGCTGACACGAAGGGTGCCCCAGTGCTACAGTGAAGAGTTATTACATGTAAATGGGACAACTGATACATATAACTCAGGTTAAAGATATAGATAGAGAACTGAGTGGTGTGGATATTTAGGCTTTGGCTTTCTGCAGCCGTACTCTATTTGGAAAAAGTTCTAGCAGGATTTCAGTGTATCACTTCTACAGCCTTTTGGCACTGCAACCAGCAGGAAGACCAGGGCCCAGCATTTGCGGCAGCTGAATATTTAAATGTGTGGAAATGTAACTCACTATAAAACCACGTGTCTGTTTGTGTAGCAATTAAACAAACAAGATATAGCAGGTTAGTTGGTGAGTTTTATAGGTGCTAGTAGGTGTATTTTTGAACTTTGGAGTGAGCCAAGCTAGCTGTTTCCCCCTGCTTCTAGTCTGTATGCTAAGCTAATCACTTTCTTGCTAAAGCTCTGTACTAAAAGCACCGACATAAGAGTGGTTTCAATCTTCTCATCTAATTCTTGGGACGAAAGCAAATGAGCATATTTCCCAAAGTGTCTAACTGTCACTTTCTTATTAGCAAAAAGAGCACAGTGGGTGTAATGAGTGGCATGTCACAGAGAGCTAGGTGCTTAAAGGAATACTTGAGAAATACGCTCATTCGCTTTCTTGCAGAGAATTAGATGAGAATATTGTTACCACTCTCACGTCTGTAGGGGGAATATGAAGCTATCGCCAGCAGCCGCTTATCTTTGCTTAGCATAAAGACTGGAAACAGGGAGAAACAACTAGACTGGCTAAGTCCAAAGGTAACAAAATCCAACTCCTAGCACCTCTAAAGCTCACTAATTAACATGTTATATCGTGTTAGTTTAATCCATAGACAAACAGAAAGGTAAAAACGACAAGTTACAATAGCTGGAATCAGTGATGCTAAGCTAAGCAAAGCTAATCGCCCCCTGGCTCCAGCTCCGTACTAAGGCCTGAGAGTAGTATCAATTTTCTCACCTAATTCTCGGGAAGAAAGCAAATGAGCATATTTCCCAAAGCATCAAACTGTTAGCAAAAAGAGCACAGTGGGTGTAATGAGTGGCATGTCAGACAGCTAGGTGCTTAAGAATTACCATAATAAAAAATAGCATGCCCTTTTTTTGTCAAATGCTCATGGGGATGTATCTCATGTATCACTGGATAGTTAGACAGATGAATTGTGTTTTAAGAATGTTCAAACAATGTAGAAGTCCAGTTTTCTTGAACTGAGCACTGATTGTTCCATTTAGTAGAGACCAGACTGACTAACTTACAGCGTCCGACTCTTTGCCTAATTTGCTGCCTCTTGCCCAACATGAATTAGCTGTTAGTTTTGCTTTGTAGTGGGTTGATGATGATATAGTGGTTCAGGCAGTTCATTTCCTCAACAGAGCTGGGATTTCAGTAGCAGGGAGGTCAAAAGGTCAAACACTCAAAGTCTCTCTCCTGTCTCAGCCGTGGTTTCAGTTGCTGAGTTATTGTCATGTCGCATCGTAGATATTAACTCAGTCTGACTTCAAATCAACTTTATAGGACGGAGCTGGTGGTTAAGAGCCGAACGAGTTACACAAGGCTATATTGTCACACCATCTAATTAGACACATAAAAGGAAACTCTTTTCTTTGGGCAGGAGTTCACAAGATGTAAACAGGCTGTAAAACTGAGACATCTGTATTCATTTTTTCCTTTTTCTTCCACATTTGGTAATCTTTAGTCAACGCGGCTCAGAGTCAAGAACTTTTCAATTAAGTTCTTTGCCGAACAAATGTTTAGATCATGAAAAATTATTTTTAGCCAAGTTTCGATTGGAGCTGTAAGCACGTGTGTCAAAAATAATCTGCATTTGTGCTAACTTTATCTACTTTAGTACATGTTCTGAGTCTTTGATATTTTCAGTGCAGGAAACTAAGTATATAACCAAATACATTTTACTTCTGTACAGTTTTTATTTTACTACATTTCGGAGAGAAATATTGTACTTTTTACTTCACTACATTTATTAGACAGCTGTAGTTACTTTGTAGGATTTTACATTCAAACTGTGTAATAATCTTATAACAAAACAAGCAGTGTTACAGAATAAACTGTCCATTGGTACATAAAGTTCAAATTAACTCCCACCCAAGCAGCTACAACATCTAAATGTTGGGTACCACTTTCTAACAAGTGCACTTAATAATAATAATCAAGCTTATTTGTATAGCACTTATCAAAACCTTACTTTTGGAAGTGTCTATTTCTTTAAAATCCTGCTGAACTTCACAGTGTGTCATTATGTTCAAATTGTTATTCCTGATCAACTCAAACTTTGATCACAGCAGCCCAGATGTCAACACAATGTCGGTACAATGATCAAAATGGCTAGATCAGGCTGAAACGGACCAGGTTAATAGTCAGACATCCATCCTTGTCATTTATATATAATAACATAACAATCTGAGCTTATGTACCTAGTTGACCAAATATGATTTAGAAGAAAGAGCTCTTCTTGTCTTGATTGGAAATTTCCAATCACCAGTTTTTTTTTACTTCTCTGAAAAAAAGCTACAAAAATAAATAAATGAGGAAATCCTAATTAGTTGTTGTGATGTTCCCACACAGTGAATGGCATTTCACTTTAAATCTCTGACTCTAACCTTTTGATATTCAGGCAGAAAAAGACGTGCCTCGTCACTTCTTCCTGTGTGTGTCCATCCCCGCTGTGCAGTAACCTAATTTAAATTTTTATCCCTCATTAAACCCAACTTCAGGGTTTAAATACAGAGTGCGCCTCTCTGTGATCTCAGCCTTGTTGGGTGACGGCTGCCTCTTTGTGTCTTTGATGCAAATTCACAATGATTGGAGGTTTCCGGCATTCCAGTTTGTAATCTCGTGGGAAGTGCTCCTGTTCACCTGATGATCAGGGTTATTTGGCTTTGACGAGCTGCAGAGGAGTATGTGTGTGTGTGTGTGTGTGTGTGTGTGTGTGAATACATTCCTGCGAGGTGTGTGTGTGTCTTCACAGACCTGACTTTCATGGCCTCACTTCAGAGCGAGCTTTCCCTTGGCAAGATATGTTGCCCGCAGCGAGACCAAAGGGAAATATTTATAAATCATCCACACAACAAATACTGAGAGGTCAAAGCCATTCGATGGACACCCTCACCAGAAATGTGCAAATACACCTCCAAATCCGCCTGCTGACCCACCAGAGCATCTGTGGAACCACATCTTCAACCCACTTAGCTGACTTATATCTCGCACACACCGCTCTGACCTATTAATACCAACACGCTCCCTCTGGGATTGTGCTTTCTGCTGCTTGCTGGAAGATCAAATACAAACATCCAGTACTTCAGCAGCATCAAATCTCAGCAGCCTTTCTTCGCCATGCTGCATCTGCTTTTTGTTGTTGCTCTTTGACCCGTTTGATTTGATTGACACTATATGCTTAATGTGAGTTCTACTCAAGATGGGCATGAAATAACTTTAAAAAATGGCAGCAATTACTTTATACTCCCCTACATCTGTTGTGTTATGGCAGCCCGACAAATATATCGGAATCGAGAAGGTATTTTTGTCAAGGTGAGGGGTGAGAGTTACAGAATGGATTTCTAATTTGGGCACTTTTCAAGTCTAGTTCCTTACTTAATCCTCAATAGCTTAGCCATTTTTGCAGAGTCCACTGAATTATATTTGTACTCAAAGAACAGGTTCTTCTTTTTTGAGAACAAACAGAAACATAGTTAAGGGATGGATGTGTTAAGGTTGATGAATCATTGATGAATTAAGATTGTATTTCCTAAAGAATATTCTGAAATGATGGTTGTAATATTCTATGTTTGGTAGTCTCTTTTAAATTTCTGTATCCACTGGCAGTAAATATTTCTTTTAAACTATGATGATGGTGATCTATAGGTCAGAAGACCATCGATGACCAAACTTGAAACAACCTCAGACATCAGCTGAAAACGTTTGGCGAGGTGAATAAAGCACGGTGCACTGGAGAAGAGTTTTGATTTGAATAGTCCCAATATAATTACAGCACCAGCACTCTGTCTTGGATTTTCACCATATTATTCATCTTTGTGCAACACAATCATAAGTGATTAACATACAGTGTCTCAATGTCTCTACAAACTGGTGTGTTTGCAGCTTGACACGGCCGTTGGACAAAATGTGGGAGGAATTGTTATGTACTTGTGGGTGTTTGGCTGTCTATGTGGACTTTAGCCTGTTTGTGTGGTACTTTTATGGATTCAGCGCAACAATACCGAAATAGAGAAGTAAACATCTTCATGAACACAATATGTGGGTCGACAGAGAGAGTATAGTTCAACCCTATAACCAGCACAAGTTCAGAGAAAAGGATGATCAGCCCACGTGGTGTGAAACATGGTGAACTACAGTCTGCAGTCTGTCTTCTTAACACATTTTCATTACTAGCTCGAGGACTATTGTCAGTTAAAACCAACTGGTGCAACATAAAACTCATAAATGTGTCAGAGTCTTGTAACAGGATTAAAAAAAATCTTATGTCAACACAGTTTATTACATAGTTAATTTTAAATCCATTCATTCATTCGATGTTATAGTGCAGCCATAAAACAACAGTATACCAGTACCATATGAAGTATGGACCTGGCAGGCACAAAATATAGCTACTTGGAAAATGTTGTTTTTTTCTAACTTTGAAACCGTTTAAAGTAACATTTAAGAGGTTAAGTGAAACATGATGTGTTTTTACCTGAAGTTTGGTGCTCAATATTTCAAGGCACTAAATCTAAACTGGTTCAATTTAAGAGCAAGATATATATATATGTGATAGCTTTAGTTATATTTATGGATGAGGGCTGTTATAAGGAGAGTATTTATCTGTCAGAACTGAAGTTTATTTTTTTCTAATGGTGGAAACTCTTCTGCTATGATTTGTACTCGAAATGTGTCAGAAATTTAAGAAACTCACATTTTTAAATTGCATCTTTGGTACCTTTTTGTTTCCACATATGTTCAGTTTGAATTTAAGGGTGTCCACATTAGACGCACCATGTGGAAAAAGTAAACAATTAATTGTAGATTATACCCCCCTAGGGTAAAAAAGGGGCTACAAATTCTACACCCAAAGAAGATGCAAGCACCCCTTAACACCTTTAAAGCTAAAACGTTAGCACATTTAAGTCATTTTACTCTACATATGTGGGTTTAATGTTATGTTTTGGTGATTTTATGTACTGAAGTTTTCAGTAGATATTGTATTGTAGCTGCAGCATCAGTCTTAGCCAGCAGAGGGCAGCATATCCCCATCTGTTCAGTACTTGATGTAGGCAAGAGCCCTTCTTAAAGCAACAAAACCAGTAGACTGACTTCACTAACAGTGCCACTCCCTACAGAGAAGATTGTGTTTTGATGTGAGTGCGTTGAGATCACCATCCATCAGTACTGCTGTAGGGCGCTAAACCCTTTTCTTTATTTATTACATTTTCTTAGATTTCATCATTTTTTTGTGCAACATCTCCAGCTTCTTGCATAAATGCTGTTTCAAAATCTGTGACTTGTTTGGTTAATTTCATAATTCCTTCAAGATCAGACAGCATCAGGATGATACTGACATGCACGGAGGGTGTTCGTAACAAGGCCACCTCTGAGACAAACTTACTGAAAAATATAATTTCTGGATACAGGGAGGAAAGGAGAGGGGTTGTATGTACAGTAGAAAAAAAAGTAGTTGACCAGATAAAGTGAAAAGACAAGTCTCGTTTCCAGCACTCTTGTTATTGCAGCCTGTTCTGACTGTCAGAGGACCTGAGTGAACTCTGACCTCTCTGCCAGCAGCATGAGGAAGTGGTTAGACAGACTCATAACAAGACGTGGTGCAGCTGAGTACTGAGAAACCGAGGCTGAGGGGAGAGAAGTGCATGTTCCCTTTGAGTTTGTCTTTGTTTCTGGCACGGCACCTCAGGCCACCACCGCGGTTCCTGTGCCTCTCAAACTCTCTTTTTCAGATTGTCTATCGACTATCAGGCCGCATGTTTGTGTGCCGACCTAAACCGCATCTCCTCTTTCTCAAAGAGCGAGTGGCCTCATTCTCTGCTTGAAAACCGTGCTCTCATGAGAAAAACGGCCTCCAATCCCATTAATTCAACCACTCTCCACTGACCATGTGGGCGAAGTGCGGATGGATAAACCAGGCTGCTGCTCCATTGCACTCAGGCAGTTTCACGCTCATAAACGCAGTCAGGGCTCAGTGAAAGCACACTCATCGTTGAACTCCCGCCCTTCCAATCCCTTCATGTTGTTGTACCAAATTCTCTCTCTAGCTCTGTGTGCGTGTGTGTTTCATACACACACGCACACACACTCAGCAGTCTGGAGGGGGCATGCCAGATGTCAGTGCTCCGTCTTGGAGCAATTAAACCGCTTGTTATGATGAAAGAATTTATTTGCCATTTGTTTCTCCTGCTCAAGTCTAATTGAGTGATTGAGATCTTAATTAGACTGGCTCTCGTTTCTCACCTCCATTGTTTCTCAGCCTCTTTAATCCCTCATTTGTATTTTAACTCTTAACTGTTGACGTTATACCTCCGTGTTTAAAGACTTCTGTGCTGAGCTGGAAAGCAGCTAATTACTGCAAAACCACTGCAGTTACTGGACTAAGTTTCACATCAGTGATACTTTTTTTTTGTTGTATTTTTAAATGTCTGCTCTACTTCTGCTTGGGTACTTTTGTAACATTTAAACCATTTGCACATTTTAGCTTTTCAGTTCTTATTAAAGCAGCTGTAATCAATATTTTTCTATTTACAATATATCACATGACTTTATGTGAAAGAGGTCACTCGTAGTGACAAACCCACAGAGAATTATCACCAGACTTTGACTTCCCCTCAGCTCTATGAAGCATTTAAGCATCTTTCACCTCATTGTTTTCGTTTTCTGGCCTGCAACTTTACTGTTTAGTCTTGTGGTTCAGTTTCACTACTCTAAACTGTGTTCCAGCTGTGAAACACCTCTAATAAACCCACTGTATGGTAGTTGCCCAGCACCAAACAGCAGGCAGACAAAGTTAGCCATTAGCTTGTGAACATAGTGGAGCATTTAGATGTTTGCCTCAGGAACTGGTGGAGACCAAAACAGAACTAAAAGGAGAGTGAATATTGGACTTTAATCAGGGGAACAGAAACATGAATTCAAATGAATGCTAATGATGCTATGCTATCTGATGGATGTGAAAACAGGAAACTGTTTGCTAACAAGTTCACCATATCAGCTTCAAAGGTGATATGGATATGTATCAGTGTTGTGTTTGCAGCTTGTTTCCGCTACCCCCAAGTGGCAAAAGAATATTTTATTGCAGGTTCACAGTAAGAAGTAAGTAACTGATATAGTTTGTTTCATATAAAGTCCCAGTATGAGTAAAAGTAAGTTACACTTTATTTATTGAGACACTTGCAATAATGAAACTGTATGTACAGTACGTGTGACAATGATATATTGTGGGGAACATTTTTAAATCATGCTTCAAATCCTGATAAATTTACTCTCTAGAAATTGATGTCTGATACCTTTTCCTAAGTTGATTATCATTAAAAGTTAACTCATGCAAGGGTTGGGTAGGAAAGTTTATTCTTGACCTTGAATTAACATCAACTGTTAAACATCAGTCCAAAACAGGTCACAGGGCAATAAAGGGGTCAAAGGTCATCGATCAGGAATTCATTGGAAGACCAGAGACACCAAAGAGCATCTTTGAACAGAGACATATACATATACCACATATACGACCACTCATGTGATGGTCACCTACGGCCATCACATGAGTTAAGTTTATGGTGAAGTTTGTAATTTCTGGGAAATTCCTCTCACCTGGCTTACTAGCAGGTACACCTTATCGCCACATGGTTGTTTAGAATAATATAAAGCAGATATCAAATATTTGCAGAATTTAGTGTCACATACTAATCCTTGTTTTGGCTTTTTGGGAACTGGTGATTCACCAGCACAGCATTGCATCAGTCTTGGCAAAGGAGGGTGTCATGTTCATGAAATCAGTCCACAATGCCTCAGCTTCCTGTCCCACAACATCTGCTCAAATGATTGTGAAAAATACTCAGCACAATGCCTTGTGGATTAGAGTATCCATATGTCGACCAAGATGGAAGTAAACACTGTTTGTGAGACGATGCTGCCCTCGGAAGTTCCAGAGATGGCCATCAGGAAGTCTTTCCAGCACAAGATTTAAAAAAATATGTTAATGATGCACAATCTTTCCCTCCCTGTGGCAGATTATTAGATGCTTAAAATTGTCTCTGTGCTCTTACAAATTCATTTTCTCTTGTAGTCTGTAAACAGCTCTCTATTCCAGAGCCTTGCAGAGACCAGCCAAGTTGTTTTGCATTCTTGTTCTTGGCGAAGCAGCAGTTGGGTAAAAGCTATAAATTATTTATCCATTGGTTGTTAGCAGAGATACACTGGATGCTAATAAACTCCTGCGATGTTTGATCTCCTCAGTACCTTCGTGCTGCAAATAGTTGATTGTGACTGAGCTGTATTTCAAAGGAGCTCCTTCATTTTCTGTCTATTTATTGATGTGTGAGCAACTGGCGCGTGATTGATTTGTTGTAATAAAACCTTCAGATATAAGCGATGCCTGAGTAAGACTTTGTGATATTATAGCTACAAGGGTTTGACGACGTGTGTGTTTGCGAATACTGATTTTTAGTAGTTACCAGGTTTTGCAAAATAGTTATTAATAGGAATAATAATAATGAAACCAATTATGGACAGAGGGTGGGGCACAATGTTATCTGTTGAAGTCTGTTCTGAAATGCATGTTTTCTGCTACTGCACCTGCTACTTTAGTCTCACATAATGTTTGTATGTTTATTGTATGTTTTTAAAGGGGGGAATGAGGTTTAAAACTTTTGAATGTCAAGGAAGCATTTTCTTAATGATGCATAAATATTTGGTGTGTATTACATTATTCATAATGTCACAAATGAATCAGATCTTACTTCCTACTCCCTGTATCAGTTCTATCAGGACGGGTGCAGAGGAACCAGAATAAAAAAACAAGTTTATTGCAACATTAGAAAGTGAGATTGACAAATACTTCTTCGCAGCAAAATCACAGTAAGAGTTTATATCAGGCAAGTCATTAAAGTTGGCCTCATGTACACGTATTTATAACTGGTAGCTGGTCATTGCAAGTATACGTAGTATAGTATATGTATCTATATCATACATAATTTGGCCAATGACAACAGAACAGAAGTGCATGATTGTTTGAATCCCTACCCCTCTTCTTCTTCTTCTTCTTCATCTGCTATTCCATCTGTTCAGTTCAGGTTCATGTATGTTGTCCTGTGCATGCTGTTTGTTGCTATGATCCTTTATGCATGTTAATGCTTTAACTTATTAGAAATTAAATAAATCTTCATCAAACTCAGTTGCTCTCCTTCTCCATCTTGGTGGAGTTCAGCTGCAGTGAAGCCAGGCTTCACCTATTAAGCTATTTTTGTAATTTTAATAAAACTGTAATGATTTTTTGATCAATGATAACAGTTTCTTTATTTGCCTTATTGTCACAGCCACCTATTTCCCATTTTCGTTGAGTTATTGTTAAATAGGTGAAACAGCGCCCTCTGGATTGTAACGGTCGCTCCATTTAAATCAAGCAACTGGGAAAGTTAGCTAGCTAGCTAGCTAGTAGTAATACAGAGTGGAGATGGACTTTTGGTGAAAGACAACTTCACCAAATTACAGATAACTGTAAATATGATGTGATGGGACGTAGTTACTCCGAAACTGGGCCTCTGACAGTTCAGAAGAAGCTGAGGGAGCCCAAGTGAACAGAAGTGACTTAGCTAGTGACGCTTAGCTATAACGTTAGCTAGCCAATATATCAAGGGAATCCTCATCTTTGGAAGACATGAAGTCCAGCGGGAAATGATATGACAGGGTTACTGAACACTTTGCTACCATGAAGGACAACAGTCTTCAATCTTCAAACACTGGTAGGTGTTGAAGAATACACCTCTATTCTTTCTCTCTGCTTGTTCTGTGGTTTTTCAGATGGCATTTGAAATTTCCCCAGTGGTGCATAATTGTTGCTAGTAAAGTCACAAATTGGGCTTGTATGTGATTTGTGATTGATTTCCTTGCCTTGCTTTTAAGCTGCTCTGTATAATAAGTAATTAGTTTTAGTTTTTAATTAGTTTGTGAGGTGATGTGTAATACAGAACACAGGCCATTTTGTGTGTTATAGGTAAAGAGAGATGTGTAGGCCTAAGTCATGTATTTGATCCATGCGATGGCAGTGGTGGAAAGTAACTAAGTACATTTACTCAAACATTGTACTTAAGTACAATTTTGAGGCACTACTTTATTCTTATGCTACTTTATACTTCTACTCCACTACAATTCAGAGGCAAATATTGTACTTTTTACTCCAGCATTATATTGTCAGCATCTGGTTGATTATTGTAATCATGTCAACACATTAACACTCCTCTACACACACATACACACACACACACACATACACATACATGCACTCCCACCACCTGCATCCTTCCCCGTCCTCTCATAATCTAACAAACATTCACTTCCAGCCCAGTCAGATTGGCTTAATACATCCACCAACTCCGGGGGGAAATTACCTGCAAGATATTTTTCTTCAGCTGGCTATTGGCAGACCTCCATTCCCCTTAAAGACATATTACTTATGAATCAGAGGCAAAAAACGGGGAATTACTGTTATTAGAAAGAACGAAAGTTGTTAGAAAAAGTAAAGTGAAAGATTACTGCTGTGAAGGAGTGCTAGGAGACTTATAAAAACTATTCAGCTTTTGCACCAAGGTCAGAGGTTTTTAACAGCAGAACTTGGACGGTAGCACAGGCTGTGCCACCTCCACTATACTGCACGTTAACACCTCTGCAAACACATAACAGAACACAATGAAAGTTCTGTGCAGGTTCTGTCTTGTGTCAGAGTTTCCTGAGGTGTGGCAAGGTTCCTGCTTCCTGTGCTGAAAATTATCCAAAGGCACTGAAGGCCTGTGAGGCCCCCGAGAACATTATTACAAGTAGTGGGTGTCAAAGTGGTGTAAAGAAGTAGTCTTGAAATGTACATGAACAATGGTATGAAGAAATTCTCCTGACGTACCAGGGATAGACACTAATATTTTTAAGCACTTGCCCCACGGGCCACCAAGCCCCCCAATGGTGGCCAAAGTACATTTTTGGTGGCCCAAATGTAAAGTTATGTAAAAACAATACAGAAAAAGCAATTTAACACAACTTAACACAACCTTCCTTAACTGTGACACTAAATGAAAATACAATTAACAGAATGAAAATATATTTTTATAATAATTTATTTAAATTTAAAACTCAAGTTAACAACTTTGTAAACATATGGTACATATTTGTGTTCCCACCAAAAGCAAATTTATCTTTTCTCGCGGTGAGATTACATACAAAGTCAATGCAAAGACGCGAATAGACACGAATTCGCACCGGGCGACGAGAATGACGCCTCTGGGCATCCAGAGCTCTATGATACTACATATTTATACAGAGACTGGACAAAAAAAGATTGCTTGGAGGAAAGTAAGAGAGGAAGTTGGACTACCTGATAAGTTCTGAAAATATGTGTCTGTTACTTGATTGCAGCTATTGGTTGTACTTTACTATGAACCAAGTCACTAGCCCTGATCGATCCAAACTCCATTCAGAAAACAACAATTTAAAAAATTATTTGCTCGTCGCTTGCGGACAGACCTGACAGAGCATGAATTCAGACATTTTACAAATTGGAATCATGATGTAGTCATATCGGCAGCCTTTTGATCCGTTTATTGATCACAGCAAAATCTGTTTATTTTTGGTTCATACCTCTGTAGTAGTGCCCCCCCCCCCCAGATAGTATCATAGAACGTTGAACTAAAAGGTGCGAAGGAATTGGGATGTTAGTGGAAATGTAATTACTTTGGCGAAGGCTCGCAGTATAGGTATAAACTTACATGTAAACCTACATGGAGTACCTACATGGAGTAACTGTTTGCGGCCACGGGCCATAGGGCCATGGTTAATGTCGAACCCTGCATATTTTTCCTTCCATTTATAAACCATAGCTGTATCTTAATTTGCGTTCTTCTGTACTTACACTTGGTATTTGGCAACTAGTGTTTAAGGTGCATTAGCGCCCCCCTCTCCTGGTTTATGGGTAGTGTAATTATATTGAACGTTTGTCGAACATTTGTTATATTTATATTGAGGAAAATCGCCCAGCCCTATGGTTACGCCATATCACCTGTGTGTGGACTCTTATTAACCCTAACAGTCTAGCAAAAGAGAAAGGAAAAAAAGATGAGAATAAAGATGCCATTGACAGTATTATATATAACATCCTTTCTTGTGTGTCTGCAACTGTCTACAGTATGTGACATGTATTATTTATCTCTCTGTTTGTGTCTGTGGAGAATTTGCATGCCAAGTAATAGCCTGTGGGAGGGCCCTGACTAAACCTGACCTGACCCCTGTTGTGACGCACAAGTAAATAAAATTACAGATGCAAAACTTTTTCTGGCAAACACAACTGGAAGAAATTGATAAAATATGAGACGTGGAATAGCTGGTTGCCTCAGCACATCCTCTCAGTTATGAGGGAAAGTATATAAAAGTAATTTATTGCCTATAAACATATTATGGAAGGTATAACAATGCTCAATAACTAAGCAAAATGTTTAGTTTCTCAAGAGAAAAAGAAAAAATACCAGAGACATGAACATCAACAACAAGAGGCTGACTTTTGCAGGGTTACTTCAGTTTGATGTCTTTCATCATGGCTAATGTTGCAGCAACAATTACAAAGTTAGCATTAAGTATTGGCAACAGTATATGCAACTTTACATTTCACCATTCAACCCTTTCTCATATGTGTTAAACTTTAAGGTCATGTACTGCTGAGAGGCTCAAACCGAACAGTATTCCAAGATTAAAAGCATATTAAAGGTAATGCTAAGCAGTGTTTACATTTTAAACTGCCGTGTCAACATAGACAGATACAGGCACGTTTTCCATCTTAGTAATTTGACTTAAATGGCTGTTTTGGCACTCTGGGAAGTTGGACTTCCGAATAAGATCTGATGATGATGAGATAATACAGCCTGAGGTGATATTTACTACCTGTCAGCTCTTTGTTTGATTAAAAGACTTAAGCTTGATTAAAGTCAGGAAGCCTGAGCAGCATGAGCTATGGGAGTCCGAGCCGCAGGCAGCTGGAGAGGTTGGTTTATGCTCGTGTTATGGATTTGTATAAACTCTGATATGTTACTCCACTTTTACCGCAGGGGGCCATTTTGTTTATGACCCTAGCCGAGCAGACCACCACGTCTGTATTTGCAAGCTCTGTTCACCATGAGAGCTGTAACAGGCCAGAGCCGCTCCAGTTTCTGTTTCTGTCGTGTGTTGAGCCCCAGACAGAAAACGGCACTCTGGGGAACCACAGGCATCCATAAATATTCAAGCCCAGAGAAGTTTATAGAGTTTGTCATTAAGGATTTATAAGTGGCCATGGAGAGGGGGAAGGCTTATGAACCTTGTTGCAGACCCTACTCGAGGGAGGGGTCGTGCTCTAGACTCCTCAGAGGATCAGTGCTGGTGTTGAAGAACGGAAACAAGTGTTAAGATTCACAGATGCAAACACCCCACCAGTGTGAAAGTAATTAAGTTTGGTATCGTTTGGAGGGTTTAACATTCCTGTCGAGTTGTTGCGTCATGGTGTTGGCCAATTTCACTGTGCTACATTGCTTTCTCTCCTGTGAGGAAAACAATTTTGTGGATTGCCATCTGTTTAGTGGTTTAAGGGGTTTGGAGGAAAACCCCAGGACAATGAGGTGTCATGTCTATCCAGTCAACATTATATTGGTTCATCTGGGCCTCATGATTTAACACATGCTCACTTTAAACTATGCAACACCAAAAACATTACACTTGACTCCAAAATTAGGAGTATTATTGTTATTAAGAGTTAATCCTTTTCAGCTGAGTTAAATTTTAGAGGTATACACATAGTTTAAAAGAAGAAAAACAATTAAAGCTGCAAGCAGCGATGGACGGGCCCGAGCACTTCCTGCACGTCGTGGCGTGCAGTATCCGCCACTTGATGAATTACTAAACACAAGTTTCTCTGTTCTTTGCATGTTTGACCGATGGCAGAGCTCAGCTCTAACAGACACACACAGACAACTAGAAGCACTATGTCATACTATTAAACGTGTCATTTTCTGATGTCAATAGGTGGCGCTATGACTATCGGTGACCTTTGGCATATACATGCCTTCAGACCGGTATTGTCAGGTAAAATGTGAAGTTTGGAGCAGATTGGACAATGTAAAGTCCACTTTGAAAGCACTTCCTGTTTGGCGGCGAAGCGCAGCTGTTTAGCCACACCCATTTCCAGAACACATATCACACAATTAAATTAGTCCGTTGTGACGTGTGTGGCAAGTTTCATGAGCGTTCAAGCATCCCTGGCCCCTAAAAGAACTGCTTCCTGTTTCATGGCGAAGAATGCGTGTCACGGCAACGCCGTTTGATGAAAACTCACAATTGTCACCGTGAGGCATCAACAAGTGCTTATGGCACTGCTAAGACCAAGTTTGAGGTGGATCGGGTTAACCTGCAAGGAATAATGTATTAAAGTGTTG
The DNA here is from genome assembly GCA_002120245.1 of Maccullochella peelii. NCBI lineage: Eukaryota > Metazoa > Chordata > Actinopteri > Centrarchiformes > Percichthyidae > Maccullochella > Maccullochella peelii. Next base: position 103,783 of record LKNJ01001176.1, read on the forward strand.
GGACGAGGNTTTGACCGATGGCAGAGCTCAGCTCTTACAGACACACACAGACAACTAGAAGCACTATGTCAGACTATTAAATGTGTCATTTTCTGATGTCAATAGGTGGCGCTATGACTGTTGGTGACCTTTGGCATATACATGCCTTCAGACCGGTATTGTCAGGTAACGTGAAGTTTGGAGCAGATTG